>JASUUH010000180.1:0-234337 GCA_030449925.1 Citropsis articulata | reverse complement strand
CCTCTTTCGCACCTTGCTGGGCGAAGCACTATTTTAGGGTAAGCCTCGCTGCGGCCTCCCAGCCCCAGGGCCTCGAAAGACTGGACCCCTTTCCAGCAGCCCAGGCGAACCTCCTACCGACTGAGCCCCCCACAACACCAGCCGCCCACTGTTCGCGCCTGTGCCATTGGGCGAAGCTTTATTTTAGGGCAAGCCTGGCGCGGACCTACCGAGCCCTCGAAAGACTGGACCCCTTTCCGGCAGCCCGACGAACCCCCTCCCACCCCAGGCCCAAGGCTCTTCCGCCCGCCCCTGCGTCGCCTGAGCGAAGCACTATTTTAGGTAAGCCTCGGCGCGGCCTCCCACAGGCCCCGAGGCCTCGAAAAACTGGACCCTTTCCGATAGCCCGTTGGATAAACCTCCCACCCCCACAGACCCTAAGGCTATAACAGCTTTGCTCCTCTTTCGCACCTTCGCTGGGCTGAACAACTATTTTAGGGCAAGCCTCTGGCAGCGGCCTCCCAGTACAGGGGCCCTCGAAAAGCGGACCTTCGGCCCGACTGGCGAACCCCTCACCCCCATGGTCCCAAGGCTATAGCACGCCTCCGCCCCATTTGGCGCCTTGCGCCCGGCAGCCGAAGCACTATTTTAGGGCAATCCTCTGGCCGCGGCCTCCCACAGGCCCCCCGAGGGCCCTCGAAAAGACTGGACCCCTTTCCGACAGCCCGGCGGCGAACCCCCCTCCCACCCCCACGGGCCCAAGACTGCTTGCCCGCCCCTCTTTCGCGCCTTGCGCCGCTGGGCTAGAAGCAATCTTTTAGGGTAACCGTCTGGCGCTGACCTGCTGACCCTCAGGGGCCCTGGAAAATACTGTACCCCTTTCCTACCGCCGACTGGCTGAACCCCCCTCCCCACCCCCAGGGCCCAAGGCTATAGCTTTTACCGCCCGCCCCTCTTCGCGCCTTGCTTGTTGGGCGAAAGCACTATTTAAGGGCAAGCCTCTGGACGCCGCCTCTTACAGGTCCCCGAGGGCCCTCAAAGACTGGACCCCTTTCCATGCCCATTGGATGAACCCCTTTCCCACCCAGACCCCAAGGCTATAGCACACCGCCCCCGCCCCTATTTGCGCCTCGCGCGCTGGGCGAAGCACTATTTAGGGCAAGCCTCGGCGCGACCTCCACAGGCCCCAGGGCCCTCAAAAAGACTGATCCCTTTCCGACAGCCCGACTGGATGAACCCCCTCCCACCCCACGGGCCCCAAGGCTATAACACCGCCCTCGCCCCTGTTTCGCGCATTCGCGATGGGCGAAGCACTATTTTAGGGCAAGCCTCGCGCTGACATCCTGAGCCCCAGGGCCTCGAAAGCTGGACCCTTTCGCCAGCCCGGCCGGCCGCCTCCGCCACCCCCACGGGCCCAATGCTATCGCACACCGCCCACCCTATTTGCGCCTTCGCCCGCTGGTCGGAAGCACTATTTTAGGGCAAGCCTCTGGCCGCGGCCTCCCACAGGTCCCCCGAGGGCCCTCAAAAAGACTGGACCCCTTTCCAACAGCCCGACTGGATGAACCCCCTTTCCCACCCCCCACGGGCCCAAGGCTATAGCACACCGCCCTCGCCCCCTCTTTCGCGCCTTGCGCTGCTGGGCCAGAAGCACTATTTTAGAGCAAGCCTCTGGCCGCGGCCTCCCACCGGCCCCTGAGGGCCCTCGAAAAGGCTGGACACCTTTCCGACAGCCCAGGGGGCTAACCCCCTCCCGCTGCTGGGCCCAAGGCTGCTTTGCCCCGCCCCTCTTTCGCGGCTTGTGCGGCTGGGCAGCACTATTTTAGGGCAAGCATCTGGCGCGGCCGCCCAGGCCCCCCGAGGGCCCTCGAAAAGACCAGACCCCTTTCCGACAGCCCGACTGGCTGAACCCCCCTCCCCACCCCCCACGGGCCCAAGGCTATAGCACACCGCCCCCGCCCCCTCTTTCGCGCCTTGCGCCGCTGGGCCAGAAGCACTATTTTAGGGTAACCTCTGGCCGCGGCCTCCCACAGGCCCCCCGAGGGCCCTCGAAAAGACTGGACCCCTTTCCGACAGCCCGACTGGCTGAACCCCCGCCCCCCCCCGGGCCCAAGGCTGCTTGCCCCGCCCTCTTTCGCGCCTTGCTGGGCGAAGCACTATTTAGGGCAAGCCTCTGGCGCGGCCTCCCAGGCCCCGGGCCCTCCAAACGACTGGCCCCTTTCCGACAGCCCGACTGGATGAACCCCCTCCCCCCCCGCCACCGGCCCAAGGCTATAGCACCCCGCCCCTCTTTCGCGCCTTGCGCCGCTGGGAAGCACTATTTTAGGGCAAAGCCTCTGGCCGCGGCCTCCCAGGCCCCGAGGGCCCACGAAAAAACAGGACCCCTTTTCGACAGCCAGCCCGGCGAACCCCCTCCCCACCCCCCAGGCCCAGGCTATAACACCGCCCCAGACCCCTGTTTCGCGCATTGCGCCGCTGGGCCACAAGCACTATTTTAGGCAAGCCTCTGGCGCGGCCTCCTACAGGCCCCGAGGCCCTCGAAAACTGGACCCCTTTCCGACCAGCCCGGTGGCGAACCCCCTCCCACCCCCACGGGCCCAAGGCTACCGCCCGCCCACCTCGCGCCTTACGCCGCTGGTCCAGAAGCACTATTTTAGGGCAAGCCTCTGGCCGCGGCCTCCCACAGGCCCCCCGAGGGCCCTCGAAAAGACTGGACCCCTTTCCGACAGCCCGACTGGCCGAAGCCCCCGCCCCCCCCCCCACGGGCCCCAGGCTATAGCACACCGCCCCCGCCCCCGCCCCCTCTTTCGCGCCTTCCGCCGCTAGGGCAGAAGCACTATTTTAGGGCAAGCCTCTGGCCGTGGCCTCCCACAGGCCCTCCGAGGGCCCTTGAAAAGACTGGACCCCTTTCCGACAGCCCGACTGGCCGAACCCCCCTCCCCACCCCCTGCGGGCCCAAGGCTATAGCACACCGCCGCCGCCCCCTCTTTCGCGGCTTGCGCCGCTGGGCCAGAAGCACTATTTTAGGGCAAGCCTCTGGCCGCGGCGTCCCACAGGCCCCCGGAGGGCCCTCAAACAGACTGGACCCCTTTCCGACACCCCGACTGGATGAACCCCCCTCCCCCACCGGCCCAAGGCTATAGTGCACCGTCCTCGCCCCCTGTTTCGCGCCTTGCGCCGATGGGCCAGAAGCACTATTTTAGGGCAAGCCTCTGGCCGCGGCCTCCCACAGGCCCCCCGAGGGCCGTCGAGAAGACTGGACCCCTTTCCGACAACCTGACTGGCCGAACCCCCCTCCCCACCCCCTACGGGCCCAAGGCTATAGCACACCGCCCCCGCCCCCAATTTCGCGCCTTGTGCCGCCGGGCCAGAAGCACTATTTTAGGGCAAGCCTCTGGTCGCGGCCTCCCACAGGCCCCCCGAAGGCCCTCGAAAAGACTGGACCCCTTTCCGATAGCCCGGTGGCGAACCCCCTCCCACCCACGTGCCCAAGGCTATAACGCGCCCGCCCCTTTTTCGAGCCTTGCGCCGCTGGGCCAGAAGCACTATTTTAGGGCAAGCCTCTGCCGCGGCTTCCTACAGGCCCCCCGAGGGCCCTCAGCGGACCCCTTCGGACAGCCCGACTGGCGAACCCCTCCCACCCCCACGGGCAGCTATCTGCTTTACCGCCCCCTGTTTCAAGCCTTGCACCGCTGGGCCAGAAGCACTATTTTAGGGCAAGCCTCTGGCCGCGGCTTCCGACCGGCCCCCCGAGGGCCCTCGAAAAGACTGGACCCCTTTCCGACAGCCCGACAGGGCGAACCCACCTCCCCACCCCCGACGTGCCCAATGCAATAGCACACCGCCCCCGCCCCCTGTTTCGCGCCTTGCGCCGCTGGGACAATAGCACTATTTTAGGGCAAGCCTCTGGCCGTGGCCTCCCACAGGCCCCCCGAGGGCCCTCGAAAAGACTGGACCCTTTCCGACAGCCCCAATGGCTGAAGCCCGACCACCCCTACGGGCCCAAAGCTATAGCACACCGCCCCCGCCCCCTGTTTCGCGCCTTGCGCCGCTAGGCCAGAAGCACTATTTTAGGGCAAACCTCTGGCCGCGGCCTCCCACAGGCCCTCCGAGGGCCCTCAAAAAGACTGAACCCCTTTGCAACAGCCCGACTGGCCGAACCCCCCTCCCCACCCCCCTCGTGCCCAAAGCTATAGCACACCGCCCCCGCCGCCTGTTTCGCACCTTAGCGCTGAATGAAGCACTATGTTAGGGCAAGCCTCTGGCCGCGGCCTCGCACAGGCCCCCGAGGGCCCTCTAAAACACTGGACCCGTTTCCGACAGCCCGTGGCGAACCCCCTCCCACCCCATGGTCCCAAGGCTATAGCACACCGCCTCCGCCCCCTGTTTCGCGCCTTGCGCCGCTGAGCCAGAAGCACTATTTTAGGGCAAGCCTCTGGCCGCGGCCTCCCACAGGCCCCCTGAGGGCCCTCGAAAAGACTGGACCCCTTTCTGACAGCCCGACTGGCCGAACCCCCCTCCCCACCCCCCATGGTCCCAAGGCTATAGCACACCGCCTCCGCCCCCTGTTTCGCGCCTTGCGCCGCTGAGCCAGAAGCACTATTTTAGGGCAACCCTCTGGCCGCGGCCTACCACAGGCCCCCGAAGGCCCTCGAAAAGACTGGACCCCTTTCCGACGGCCCGACTAGCGGAACCCCCCTCCCCACCCCCCACGGGCCCAAGGCTATAGCACACCGCCCCTGCCTCCTCTTTCGCACCTTGCGTCGCTGGGCCAGAACCACTATTTTAGGGCAAGCCTCTGGCCGCGGCCTCCCACAGGCCCCCTGAGGGCCCTCGAAAAGACTGGACCCCTTTCTGACAGCCCGACTGGCCGAACCCCCCTCCCCACCCCCCATGGTCCCAAGGCTATAGCACACCGCCTCCGCCCCCTGTTTCGCGCCTTGCGCCGCTGAGCCAGAAGCACTATTTTAGGGCAAGCCTCTGGCCGCGGCCTCCCACAGGCCCCCTGAGGGCCCTCGAAAAGACTGGACCCCTTTCTGACAGCCCGACTGGCCGAACCCCCCTCCCCACCCCCCATGGTCCCAAGGCTATAGCACACCGCCCCCGCCCCCTGTTTCGCGCCTTGCGCCGCTGGGCCAGAAGCACTATTTTAGGGCAAGCCTCCGGTCGCGGCCTCGCAAAGGCCCCCCGAGGGCCCTCGAAGTGATCGGACCCATTTCCGACAGCCCGGTGGCGAACCCCCTCCCACCCCCATGGTCCCAGGCTATAGCACACCGCCCCCGCCCCCTGTTTGGCGCCTTGCGCCGCTGAACGAATTAGGGCAAACCTCTGGAGTGCGGCCTCCCACAGGCCCCGAGGGCCTCGAAAAGACTAGACCCCTTTCCGACAGCCCGACTGGCGAAACCCCCCTCCCCACCCCGCACAGGCCCAAGGCTGAACAACGCCCCGCCCCTGTTTCGCCTTGCGCTGGGTCGAAGCACTATTTTCGGGCAAGCCTCTGGCCGGCCTCCACAGGCCCCAGGGGCCCTCGAAATGACTGGACCCCTTTCGACAGCCGACTGGCGAACCCCCTCCCCACCCCACGGGCCCAAAGGCTATAACACCGCCCGCGCCCTCTTTCGCGCTTAGCTGGGCCAGAAGCACTATTTTAGGGTAAGCCTCTGGCTGCGGCCTCCCACAGGCCCCCCGAGGGCCCTCGAAAAGACTGGACCCCTTTCCGACAGCCCGACGGGCCGAACCCCCTCACCACCCCCCACGGGCCCAAGGCTACAACACACCGGCCCGCCCCCTGTTTCGCGCCTTGTGCCGCTGGGCCAGAAGCACTATTTTAGGGCAAGCCTCTGGCCGCGGCCTACCACAGGCCCCCGAAGGCCCTCGAAAAGACTGGACCCCTTTCCGACGGCCCGACTAGCGGAACCCCCCTCCCCACCCCCCACGGGCCCAAGGCTATAGCACACCGCCCCCGCCCGCTGTTTCGCGCCCTGCGTCGCTGGGCCAGAAGCACTATTTTAGGGTAAGCCTCTGGCCGCGGCCTCCCACAGGCCCCCCGAGGGCCCTCGAAAAGACTGGACCCCTTTCCGATAGCCCGACTGGCTAAACCCCCCTCCCCACCCCCCTCGTGCCCAAAGCTATAGCACAGCCCCGCCCGCCTGTTTGCGCGCCGCTAGGCCAGAAGCACTATGTTAGGGCAAGCCTCTGGCCGCCGCCTCCCACAGGCCCCCTGAGGGCCCTCGAAAAGACTGAACCCCTTTCCGACAGCCCGACCGACCGAACCCCCCTCCCCACCCCCCACCCCCCACGTGCCCAAGGCTATAGCACACTGCACCCGCACCCTATTTCGCGCCTTGCGCCGCTGGGCCAGAAGCACTATTTTAAGGCAAACCTCTGGCTGCGGCTTCCCACAGGCCCCCCGAGGGCCCTCGAAAAGTCTATACCCCGTTCCGACAGCCCGACTGGACGAACCCTTCTACCCACCCCCCACGGGCCCAAGGCTATAGCACACTGGCCGCCCCCAATTTCGCGCCTTGCGCGCTGGCGAACCACTATTTTTGGGGCAAGCCTCGGCGGCGGCCTCCACCCCCCAAGGGCCCTCGAAAGACTGGACCCCTTTCCGACAGCCCGGTGGCGAACCCCCTTCCCACCCCCACGTGCCCAAGCCTGCTTTACCGCCCCGCCCGTTTTTTGAGCCTTGCGCCGCTGGGCCTGAAGCACTATTTTAAGGCAAGCCTCTGGCGCGGCTTCCACAGGCCCCCCGAGGGCCCTCGAAAAGACTGGACCCCTTTCCGACAGCCCCGGGCGAACCCCCTCCCACCCCCCAGGTCAATGCTGCTTTTGCCCCGCCCCCTATTTCGCCTTGCGCGCTGGGCGGAAGCACTATTTTAGGGCAAACCTCTGGCTGCGGCTTCCCACAAGCCCCCCGAGGGCCCTCGAAAAGTAGACCCCTTTCCGACAGCCCGACTGGACGAACCCTTCTCCCCACCCTCCACGGGCCCAAGGCTATAGCACCGCCCCGCACCCTCTTCCGCGCATTGCGCGCTGGGAAGCACTATTTTAGGGCAAGCCTCTGGACGCGGCCTCCACAAACCCGAGGGCCCTCGAAAAGACTGAACCCCTTTCCGACAGCCCGACCGGCGAACCCCCTCCCACCCCCACCCCCACGTGCCCAAGGCTGCTTTGCACCCGCCCTTCTTTCGCGCATTGCGCCGCTGGGCCAGAAGCACTATTTTAGGGCAAGCCTCTGTCCGCGGCCTCCCTCAAGCCCCCCGAGGGCCCTCGAAAAGACTGGACCCCTTTCCGACAGCCCCTGGGCAGAACCCCTCCCCACCCCCCAAGGCTATACCGCCCCGCCCCTGTTTCGCGCATTGTGGCGCTGGTACAGAAGTACTATTTTAGGGCAAGCCTCTGGCGGCGGCCTCCCACAGGCCCTCGAGGGCCCTCGAAAAGACTGGACCCTTTCCGACAGCCCGACTGGCCGAACCCCCTCCCCACCCCCCACGGGCCCAAGCCTGCTTACCGCCGCCCTCTGTTTCGCGCCTTGCGCGCTAAATATAAGCACTATTTTAGGGCAAGCCTCTGGCCGCGACCTCGCACAGGCCCCCCGAGGGCCCTCGAAGACTGGACCCCTTTCCGACAGCCCGACTGGCGAACCCCCTCCCACCCCCAGGCCCAAGGCTATAGCGCACCGCCCCGCCCCTCTTCGCGCCTTGCGCTGGGCGAAGCACTATTTTAGGAAAGCCTCTGGCGTGGCCTCCCACAGGCCCCGAGGGCCCTCGAAAAGACTGGACCCCTTTCCGACTTCCAGTGGCTGAACCCCCTTACCCACCCCCACGGGCCCAAGGCTATAGCACCGCCCCGCCCCTTTTCGCGCCTTGCGCCGCTGGGCCATTTGTACTATTTTAGGGAAAGCCTCTGGCCGCAGCCTCCCACAAGGCCCCCGAGGGCCGTCGAAAAGACTGGACCCCTTTCCGTCAGCCCGACTGGCTGAACACCCCTTCCCCCCCCCCACGGGCCCAAGGCTATACCGCCCGCCCCTGTTTCGCCTTGCGCCCGATGGGCCAAGCACTATTTTAGGGCAAGCCTCTGGCTGACCTCCCAGGCCCCCCAAGGGCCCTCGAAAAGACCGGACCCCTTTCCGACAGCCCGACTGGCCGAACCCCCCGCCCAACCCCCCACGGGCCCAAGGCTAGAGCGCCCCGGCCCCGCCCCCTCTATCGCGCCTTGCGCTGGGCCAGAAGCACTATTTTAGGCAAGCCTCTGGCCGCGGCCTCCCACAGGCCCCCCGAGGGCCCGCGAAAAGAATGAACCCCTTTCCGACAGGTCGACTGGCTGAACACCCCATGCTCACCCCCACGGGCCCTAGGCTATAGCACACCGCCCCCGCCCCCTCTTTCGCGCCTTACGCCGCTGGGCGCGAAGCACTATTTTAGGGCAAGCCTCTGGCCGCGGCCTACCACAGGCCCCCCGAGAACCCCTGAAAAGACTGGACCCCTTTCCGACAACCCGACTGGCTGAACGCCCCTTCCCACCCCCCACGGGCCCAAGGCTATAGCACACCGCCCCCGCCCCCTGTTTCGCGCCTTGCGCCGATGGGCCAGAAGCACTATTTTAGGGCAAGCCTCTCTGGCTGACCTCCCACAGGCCCCAAGGGCCTCGAAAAACGGACCCCTTTCCGACAGCCCGACTGGCCGAACCCCCCCCCCAACCCCCCCCGGGCCCACGGCTGCGCGCACCGTCCCGCCCTCTGTCGCGCCTTGCACTGGGCGAAGCACTATTTTAGGCAAGCCTCTGGCGCGGCCTCCCAGGCTCCCCGAGGGCCCGCGAAAAGAATGAACCCCTTTCCGACAGGTCGACTGGCTGAACACCCCATGCCCACCCCCACGGTCCCAAGGCAATAGCACACCGCCCACGCCCCCTCTTTCGCGCCTTACGCCGCTAGGCGCGAAGCACTATTTTAGGGCAAGCCTCTGGCCGTGGCCTCCCACAGGCCCGCCGAGGGCCCTCGAAAAGACTGGACCCCTTTCCGACTCCCCAACTGGCTGAACCCCCCTCCCCACCCCCACGGGCCCAAGGCTATAGCACACCGCCCCCGCCCCCTTTTTCGCGCCTTGCGCCGCTGGGCCAGAAGTACTATTTATGGGAAAGCCTCTGGCCGCAGCCTCCCACAAGGCCCCCGAGGGCCGTCGAAAAGACTAGACCCCTTTCCGTCAGCCCGACTAGGTGAACACCCCTTCCCACCCCCCACGGGCCGAAGGCTATAGCTTTACCGCCCCGCCCCTGTTTCTGGCCTTGCGCCGCTGGGCCAGAAGCACTATTTTTGGGCAAGCCTCTGGCCGCGGCCTCCCACAGGCCCCCCAAGGGCCCTCGAAAAGACCGGACCCCTTTCCGACAGCCCGACTGGCCGAACCCCCCTCCCAACCCCCCACGGGCCCAAGGCTAGAGCGCACCGTCCCCGCCCCCTCTATCGCGTCTTGCGCCGCTGGGCCAGAAGCACTATTTTAGGCAAGCCTCTGGCCGCGGCCTCCCACAGGCCCCCCGAGGGCCCGCGAAAAGAATGAACCCCTTTCCGACAGGTCGACTGGCTGAACACCCCATGCTCACCCCCACGGGCCCTAGGCTATAGCACACCGCCCCCGCCCCCTCTTTCGCGCCTTACGCCGCTGGGCGCGAAGCACTATTTTAGGGCAAGCCTCTGGCGACCTCCACAGGCCCCGAGAACCCCTCGAAAAGACTGGACCCATTTCCGACAGCCGGACTGGCTGAACCCCCCTCCCACCCCCCACGGGCCCAAGGCTATAGCACACCGCCCCCGCCCCCTGTTTCGCGCCTTGCGCCGCTGGGCCAGAAGCACTATTTTAGGGCAAGCCTCTGGCCGCGGCCTCGAACAAGCCCCCCAAGGGCCCTCGAAGTGGCCGGACCCATTTCCGACAGCCCGGCTGGCGAACCCCCTCCCAACCCCCAGGCCCAAGGCTAGGCGCACCGTCCCGCCCCTCTGTCGCGCCTTGCAGCTGGGCGAAGCACTATTTTAGGCAAGCCTCTGGCGCGGCCTCCACAGGCTCCCGAGGGCCCCGAAAAGAATGAACCCCTTTCCGACAGGTCGGTGGCTGAACACCCATGCCCACCCCACGGTCCCAGGCAGCACACCGCCCGCCCCTCTTTCGCCTTCGCCCGCTAGGCGCGAAGCACTATTTTAGGGCAAGCCTCTGGCCGCGGCCTACCACAGGACCTCCGAGGACCCTTGCAAAGACTGGACCCCTTTCCGACAACCCGACTGCCTAAACCCCCCTCCCCACCCCCCACGGGCCCAAGGCTATAGCACAACGCCCCCGCCCCCTGTTTCGCGCCTTGCGCCGCCGGGCCAGAAGCACTATTTTTGGGCAAGCCTCTGGCCGCGGCCTGCCACAGGCCCCCTGAGGGCCCTTGAAAAGACTGGACCCCTCTCCTACAAGCCGACTGGCTGAACCCCCCTCCCCACCCCCCACGGGCCCAAGGCTATAGCACACCGCCCCTGCCCCCTCTTTCGCGCCTTGCGCCGCTGGGCCAGAAGCATTATTTTAGGGCAAGCCTCTGGCCGCGGCCTCCCACAGGCCCCCCGAGGGCCCTCGAAAAGACTAGACCCTTTCCGACAGCCCGACTGGCTGAACCCCCCACCCCACCCCCTACGGGCCCAAGGCTATAGCACACCGCCCCCGCCCCCTCTTTTGGGCCTTGTGCCGCTGGGCCAAAAGCACTATTTTAGGGCAAACCTCTGGCCGCGGCCTCCCAGGCCCAGGGCCCTCGAAAGACTGGACCCTTTCACAGCCGGACTGGCGAACCCCCCACCCACCCCCTGGGCCCCAAGGCTATAGCACACCGCCCCCGCCCCCTCTTTTGCGCCTTGTGCCGCTTGGCCAAAAGCACTATTTTAGGGCAAACCTCTGGCCGCGGCCTCCCACAGGCCCCCCGAGGGCCCTCGAAAAGACTGGACCCCTTTCCGACAGCCTGACTGGCCAAACCCCCCTCCCCAACCCCCACGGGCCCATGGCTATAGCATACCGCCCCCGCCCCCTGTTTCGCGCCTTGCGCCGCTGGGCCAGAAGCAATATTTTAGGGCAAACCTCTGGCCGCGGCCTCCCACAGGCCCACCGAGGGCCCTCGAAAAGACTGGACCCCTTTCCGACATCCCGACTGACCGTACCCCCCTCCCCACCCCCCACGGGCCCAAGGCTATTGCACACCGCCCCCGCCCCCTGTTTCGCGCCTTGAGCCGCTGGGCGAGAAGCACTATTTTAGGGCAAGCCTCTGGCCGCGGCCTCCCACAGCCCCCCGAGGGCCCTCGAAAAGACTGGACCCCTTTCCGACAGTCCGACTGGCTGAACCCCACATCCCCACCCCCCACGGGCCCAAGGCTATAGCACACCGCCCCCGCCCCCTCTTTCGCGCCTTGCGCCGCTGTGCCAGAAGCACTATTTTAGGGAAAGCCTCTGGCCGAGGCCTCCCACAGGCCCCCCGAGCGCCCTCGAAAATACTGGACAACTTTCCGACAGCTAGAGTGGCTGAACCCCCCTCCCCACCCCCCACGGGCCCAAGGCTATACCACACCGCCCCCGCCCCCTCTTTCGCGCCTTACGCCCCTGGGCCAGAAGCACTATTTTAGGGCAAGCCTCTGGGCGCGGCCTCCCACAGCCCCCCGAGGGGCCTCGAAAAGACTGGACCCCTTTTCGACAGTCCGACTGGCTGAACCCCACATCCCCACCCCCCACGGGCCCAAGGCTATAGCTTTGCCCCGCCCCTCTTCGCGCCTTGCAGCCAGGCGAAACACTATTTTGGGAAAGCCTCTGGCGCGGCCTCCCGAGGCCCCTCGAGCGCCCTCGAAAATACTGGACGCCTTTCCGACAGCTAGAGTGGCTGAACCCCCCTCCCCACCCCACCCCCCACGGGCCCAAGGCTATACCACACCGCCCCCGCCCCCTCTTTCGCGCCTTACGCCCCTGGGCCAGAAGCACTATTTTAGGGCAAGCCTCTGGCCGCGGCCTCCCACAGGCCCCCCGAGGGCCCTCGAAAAGACTGGACCCCTTTCCGACAGTCCGACTGGCTGAACCCCACATCCCCACCCCCCACGGGCCCAAGGCTATAGCACACCGCCCCCGCCCCCTCTTTCGCGCCTTGCGCCGCTGTGCCAGAAGCACTATTTTAGGGCAAGCCTCTTGACGCGGCCTGCCCGCGGGCCCCGGCGCCCTCGAAAATCTGGACACCTTCCGACAGCTAGGTGGCTGAACTGCCCTCCCCACCCCCACGGGCCCAAGGCTATACCACACCGCCCCCGCCCCCTGTTTCGCGCCTTGCGCCGCTGGGCCAGAAGCACTTTTTTAGGGCAAGCCTCTGGCCGCGGTCTTCCACGGGCCCCCCGAGGGCCCTCGAAAAGACCGGACCCCTTTCCGACAGCCGGACTGGCTGAACCCCATCCCACCCCCAGGCCCAAGGCTATAGCTTTGCCCGCCCCCTCTTTCGCGCCTTGCGCCGCTGGGCCAGAACCACTATTTTAGGGAAAGCCTCTGGCAGAGGCCTCCCACAGGCCCCCCGAGCGCCCTCGAAAATACTGGACACCTTTGCGACAGCTAGAGTGGCTGAACCCCCCTCCCCCCCCCCCCCGGGCCCAAGGCTATACCACACCGCCCCCGCCCCCTCTTTCGCGCCTTGCGATGCTGGGCCAGAAGCACTATTTTAGGGAAAGCCTCTGGCAGAGGCCTCCCACAGGCCCCCCGAGCGCCCTCGAAAATACTGGACACCTTTCCGACAGCTAGAGTGGCTGAACCCCCCTCCCCACCCCCCACGGGCCCAAGGCTGTACCACACCGCCCCCGCCCCCTCTTTCGCGCCTTACGCCCCTGGGCCAGAAGCACTATTTTAGGGCAAGCCTCTGGCCGCGGCCTCCCACAGCCCCCCGAGGGGCCTCGAAAAGACTGGACCCCTTTTCGACAGTCCGACTGGCTGAACCCCACCTCACCCGCCCCAGCCCAAGGCTGCACCGCCCCGCCCCTCTTTCGCGCCTTGCCATGGGCCAAAGCACTATTTTAGGAAAGCCTCTGGCGGGCCTCCCAGAGCCCTCGGCCCTCGAAAATACTGGACACCTTTCCGACAGCTAGAGTGGCTGAACCCCCTCCACCCCACCCCCACGGGCCCAAGGCTATACCACCCCGCCCCCGCCCCTCTTTCGCGCCTTGGCCCACTGCGCCCGAAGCACTATTTTAGGGCAAGCCTCTGGCCGCGGCCTCCACAGGCCCGCCGAGGGCCTCGAAAAGCTGGACCCCTTTCCGACAGCCGACTGGCCGAGCCCCCCCCCGCCCCCCAGGCCCAAGGCTGCTTTACCGCCCGCCCCTGTTCGCGCCAGGCTGCTCGGCTAGAAGCACTATTTTAGGGCAAGCCTCTGGCCGCGGCCTCCCACAGGCCCCCCGAGGGCCCTCGAAATGACTGGACCCCTTTCCGACAGTCCGACTGGCTGAACCCCAGATCCCCACCCCCCACGGGCCCAAGGCTAAAGCACCCCCCCGCCCCTCTTTCGCGCCTTTCGCGGCTGGGCGAAGCACTATTTTAGGGCAAGCCTCTGGCGCGGCCTCCACAGGCCCCGAGGGCCTCGAAAGACAGGACCCCTTTTGACAGCCCGACTGGCGAACCCCCTCCCACCCCCACGGTCCCAAGGCTATAGTACACGCCCCGCCCCTGTTTCGCGCTTGCGCGAATGAACCAAGCACTATTTTAGGGCAAGCCTCTGGCGCGGACTCCCAGCCCCGAGGGCCCTCGAAAAGATCGGACCCCTTTCCGACAGTCGGACTGGCTGAACCCCCCACCCCACCCCCCACGGCCCCAAGGCTATACAACACCGCCCCCTCTTTCGCGCCTTGCGCCGCTGGGCCAGAAGCACTATTTTAGGGAAAGCCTCTGGCCGAGGCCTCCCACAGGCCCCCCGAGCGCCCTCGAAAATACTGGACACCTTTCCGACAGCTAGAGTGGCTGAACCCCCTCCCACCCCCCCCCCACAGACCCCAGGCTATACCACCGCCCCGCCCCCCTTTGCGCCTTCGCCCTGGGCCAGAAGCACTATTTTAGGGCAAGCCTCTGGCCGCGGCCTCCCACAGCCCCCCGAGGGCCCTCGAAAAGACTGGACCCCTTTCCGACAGTCCGACTGGCTGAACCCCACATCCCCACCCCCCACGGGCCCAAGGCTATAGCACACCGCCCCCGCCCCCTCTTTCGCGCCTTGCGCCGCTGGGCCAGAAGCACTATTTTAGGGAAAGCCTCTGGCAGAGGCCTCCCACAGGCCCTCCGAGGGCCCTTGAAAAGACTGAACCCCTTTCCGACAGCCCGACTGGCCGAACCCCCCTCCCCACCCCCCACGGGCCCAAGGCTATAGCATACCGCCCCCGCCCCCTGTTTTGCGCCTTGCCCGCTGGGCTAGAAGCACTATTTTAGGGCAAGCCTCTGGCTGCAGACTCCCACAGGCCCCTGGAGGGCCCTCGAAAAGACTGGATACCTTTCCGACATCCCGACTGGCCGAACCCTCCCCCCCACCCCCCAGCGCCCAAGGCTTTAGCACGCCGCCCCAGCCCCCTGTTTCGTGCCTTGCGCCGATTGGCCAGAAGCACTATTTTAGGAAAAGCCTCTGGCCGCGGCCTGCCACAGGCCCCCCGAGGGCCCTCGAAGAAAATGAACGCCTTTCCGACAGCTCGACTGGCCGAACTCCCCTCCCCACCCCCCACGTGCCCAAGGCTATAGCACACCGCCCCCGCCCCCTCTTTCGCTCCTTGCGCCGCTGGGCCAGAAGCACTATTTTAGGGCAAGACTCTGGCCGCGGCCTCCCACAGGCCCCCCGAGAGCCCTTGAAAAGACTGGAAGAACCCCCCTCCGCATGCCCCACGGGCCCAAGGCTATAGCACACCGCCCCCGCCCCCTGTTTCGCGCCTTGCGCCGCTGGGACAGAAGCACTATTTTAGGGCAAGCCTCTGGCCTCGGCCTCGCACAGGCCCCTTGAGGGCCCTCGAAAAGACGGGACCCCTTTCTGACAGCCCCACTGGGCGAACCCCCTCCGCACTCCCCACGGGCCCAAGGCTATAGCACACCGCCCCTGCCCCCTGTTTCGCGCCTTGTGCCGCTGCGCTAGAAGCACTATTTTAGGGCAACCTCTGGCCACGGCCTCCCACAGGCCCCCCGAGGGCCCTCGAAAAGACTGAACCCCTTTCCGGCAGCCCGACTGGCCGAACCCCCCTCCCCACCCCCCACGGGCCCAAGGCTATAGCACACCCCCACCGCCCCCTGTTTCGCGCCTAGCTCCGTTGGGCCAGAAGCACTATTTTAGGGCAAGCCTCTGGCCGCGGCCTCCCACAGGCCCCTTGAGGGCCCTCGAAAAGGCTGGACTCCTTTCCGACAGCCCGACTGGACGAACCCCATTCGCCACCCCCCACGGGCCCAGGGCTATAGCACACCGCCCCCGCCCCCCTCTTTCGCGCCTTGCGCCGCTGGGCCAGAAGCCCTATTTTAGCGTAAGCCTCTGGCCGGGCCTCCCACAGGCCCCCCGAGGGCCCTCGAAAAGACTGGACCCCTTTCCGACAGTCGGACAGGCCGAACCCCCCTCCCCACCCCCCACGGGCCCAAGGCCACTTGCACCCGCTCCTGTTTGCCTTGCGCTGGGCGAAGCACTATTTTAGGGCAAGCCTCTGGCGGCCTCCCACAGGCCCCGAGGGGCGGGCTCTCGAAAGACTGGACCCCTTTCCGACAGCCCGACTGGCGAACCTCCCACCCCCACGGGCCCAGGCCTATAGCACCCCCGCCCCTGTTTCGCCTAGCTCAGTTGGGCGAAGCACTATTTTAGGGCAAGCCTCTGGCGCGGCCTCCCACAGGCCCCCGAGGCCCTTACCCCTTTCCGACAGCCCGGTGGCGAACCCCCTCCCACCCCCACGGGCCCAAGGCTGCACGCCCGCCCCTCTTTCGCGCGCGCGCTGGGCGGAAGCACTATTTTAGGGCATTCCACTGGCCGCGGCCTCCCACAGGCCCTCGAGGGCCTCGAAAAGACTGGACCCCTTTCCGAAGACCGACGGGCGAACCCCCTCCCACCCCCAGGCTATAGCACACCTCCCCCGCCCCCTGTTTCGCGCCTTGCGTCGCTGGGCCAGAAGCACTATTTTAGGGCAAGCCTCTGGCCGCGGCCTCCCACAGGCCCCCCGAGGGCCCTCGAAAAGACTGGACCCTTTCCGACGGCCCGACTGGCCGAACCCCCCTCCCCACCCCATACGCGACCAAGGCCATAGCACACACCCCCCCCCTTTTTCGCGCCTTGTGCCGCTGGGCCAGAAGCACTATTATAGGGCAAGCCTCTGGCCGCGGCCTCCCACAGGCCCCCCGAGGGCCCTCGAAACGGCTGGGCTCTCGAAAAGACTTGACCCCTTTCCGACAGCCCAACTGGCCGAACCCACCTCCCCCCCAATGCAGGCTGCACGGACCCGCCCCTCTTTCGCGCCTTGCGCCGCTGGGCCAGAAGCACTATTTTAGGGCAAGCCTCTGGCCGCGGCCTCCCACAGGCCCCCCGAGGGCCCTCGAAAAGACTGGACCCCTTTCTGACAGCCCGACTGGCCAAACCCCCCTCCCCAACCCCCACGGGGCCAAGGCTATAGCACACGGCCCCCGCCCCCTGTTTCGCGTGTTGCGCCGCTGGGCCAGAAGCACTATTTTAGGGCAAGCCTCTGGCCGCGGCCCCCCACAGGCCCCCCGAGGGCCCTCGAAAAGACTGGACCCCTTTCCGACAGCCCATTGGCGAACCCCTCCCCCCCCCAGGCCCCAAGGCTATAGCACACCGCCCCCGCCCCCTCTTTCGCGCCTGGCGCCGCTGGGCCAGAAGCACTATTTTAGGGCAAGCCTCTGGCCGCGGCCTCCCACAGGCCCTCCGAGGGCCCTCGAAAAGACTGGACCCCTTTCCAACAGCCCGACTGGCCGAACCCCCTCCCCACCCCCCACGGGCGCAATGCTATAGCACACCGCCCCCGCCCCCTCTTTCGCGCCTGGCACCGCTGGGCCAGAAGCACTATTTTAGGGCAAGACTCTGGCCGCGGCCTCCCACAGGCGCCCCGAGGGCCCTCAAAAAGACTGGACCCTTTTCGACAGCCCGACTGGCCGAACCCCCCTCCCCACCCCCCACGGGCCCAAGGCTATAGCACGCCGCCCCCGCCCCCTGTTTCGCGCCTTGCGCCGCTGGGCCAGAAGCACTATTTTAGGGCAAGCCTCTGGCCGCGGCCTCCCACAGGCCCCCCGAGGGCCCTCGAAAAGACTGGACCCCTTTCCGACAGCCCGACTGGCCGAACCCCCCTCCCCACCCCACACGGGCCCAAGGCTATAGCGCACCGCCCCCGTCCCCTCTTTAGCGCCTTGCGCCACTGAGCCAGAAGCAGTATTTTAGGGCAAGCCTCTGGCCACGGCCTCCCACAGGCCCCCCGGGGCCCTCGCAAAGACTGGACCCCTTTCTGACAGCCCAACTGGATGAACCCCCCTCCCCACCCCCCACGGGCACAAGGATATAGCACACCGCCCCCGCCCCCTGTTTCGCGCCTTGCGCCGCTTGGCCAGAAGCACTATTTTAGGGCAAACCTCTGACCGCGGCCTCCCACAGGCCCCCCGAGGGCCCTCGAAAAGACTGGACCCCTTTCCGACAGCCCGACTGGCTGAACCCGCCTCCCCACCCCCCACGGTCCCAAGGCCATTGCACACCGCCCCCACCCCCTGTTTCGCGCCATGCGCCGCTGGGCCAGAAGCACTATTTTAGGGCAAGACTCTGGCCGCGGCCTCCCACATGCCCCTCGAGGGCCCTCGAAAGGACTGGAACCCTTTTCGACAGCCCGACTGGATGAACCCCCCTCCCCACCCCCCACGGGCCCAAGGTTATACCACACCGCCCCCGCCCCCTCTTTCGCGCCTTACGCCGCTGGGCCAGAAGCACTATTTTAGGGCAAGCCTCTGGCCGCGGCCTCCCACAGGCCCCTCGAAAAGACTGGACCCCTTTCCGACAGCCCGACTGTCGAACCCCCTCCCACCCCACGGGCACAAGGATATAGCACCACCGCCCGCTGTTTGGCGCCTTGCGCGTGACCTCCACAGGCCCCAGGGACCTCGAAAACTGGACCCCTTTCCGACAGGTGGATGAACCCCATCCCGCCCCAGGCCCAAGGCTATAACACCGCCCCGCCTCCTCTTTCGCGCCTTGCGCGCGGGAAGTACTATTTTAGGGCAAACCTCTGGGTACGGCCTTCCACAGGCCCCCCGAGGGCCCTTGAAAAGACTGGACCCCTTTCCGACAGCCCGGTGGCGAACCCCCTCCCACCCCACGGGCCCAGGCTATAGCACACGCCCCGCCTCCTCTTCGCGCCTTGCGCTTAGGGCAAGCCTCTGGCCGGCCTCCCCAGGTCTCCGAGGGCCCTCGAAAGACTGGACCCCTTTCGAGACAGCCCGGTGGCTGAACCCCTCCACCCCCCCAGGCCAAGGCTATACACGGCCCCGCCCCTGTTCGCGTGTTGCGCCCGGCGGGCGAAGCACTATTTTAGGGCAAGCCTCTGGCGCGGCCTCCCCCACAGGCCCCGAGGGCCTCGAAAAGCTCTTGGACCCCTTTCCGACAGCCCGGCGGGCGAACCCCCCACCCCCCACGGGCCCAAGGCTATAGCACACCGCCCCCGCCCCCTCTTTCGCGCCTGGCGCCGCTGGGCCAGAAGCACTATTTTAGGGCAAGCCTCTGGCCGCGGCCTCCCACAGGCCCTCCGAGGGCCCTCGAAAAGACTGGACCCCTTTCCAACAGCCCGACTGGCCGAACCCCCTCCCCACCCCCCACGGGCGCAATGCTATAGCACACCGCCCCCGCCCCCTCTTTCGCGCTGGCACGCTGGGCGAAGCACTGTTACAGGGCAAGGCTCTGGCCGCGGCCTCCCACAGGCGCCCCGAGGGCCCTCAAAAAGACTGGACCCTTTTCGACAGCCCGACTGGCCGAACCCCCCTCCCCACCCCCCACGGGCCCAAGGCTATAGCACACCGCCCCCGCCCCCTGTTTCGCGCCTTGCGCGGCTGGGCCAGAAGCACTATTTTAGGGCAAGCCTCTGGCCGCGGCCTCCCACAGGCCCCCCGAGGGCCCTCGAAAAGACTGGACCCCTTTCCGACAGCCGGACTGGCTGAACCCCCCACCCCACCCCCACGGGCCCAAGGCTATAGCACACCGCCCTCGCCCCCTGTTTCGCTCGTCGCGCCGCTGGGCCAGAAGCACTATTTTAGGGCAAGCCTCTGGCCGCGACCTCCCACAGGCCCCCCGGGGCCCTCGCAAAGACTGGACCCCTTTTTGACAGCCCAACTGGATGAACCCCCCTCCCCACCACCCACGTGCACAAGGATATAGCACACCGCCCCCGCCCCCTGTTTCGCGCCTTGCGCCGCTGGGCCAGAAGCACTATTTTAGGGCAAAACTCTGGTCGTGGACTACCACAGGCTCCCCGAGGGCCCTCGAAAATATTGGACCCCTTTCCGATAGCCGGACTGGCTGAGCCCCCCTCGCCGCCCCCACGGGCCCAAGGCCATTGCACACCGCCCCCACCCCCTGTTTCGCGCCCTGCGTCGCTGGGCCAGAAGCACTATTTTAGGGCAAGCCTCTGGCCGCGGCCTCGCACAGGCCCCCCGAGGGCCCTCGAAAGGACTGGACCCCTTTCCGACAGCCCGACTGGATGAACCCCCCTCCCCACCCCCCACGGGCCCAAGGTTATACCACACCGCCCCCGCCCCCTCTTTCGCGCCTTACGCCGCTGGGCCAGAAGCACTATTTTAGGGCAAGCCTCTGGCCGCGGCCTCCCACAGGCCGCCCGACGGCCCTTGAAAAGACTGGACCCATTTCCGACAGCCCGACTGGCCGAACCCCCCTCCCCACCCCCCACGGGCACAAGGATATAGCACACCACCCCCGCCCGCTGTTTCGCGCCTTGCGCCGCGGCCTCCCACAGGCCCCCCGAGGGACCTCGAAAAGACTGGACCCCTTTCCGACAGGCCGACTGGATGAACCCCCCATCCCCACCCCCGACGGGCCCAAGGCTATAGCACACCGCCCCCGCCTCCTCTTTCGCGCCTTGCGCCGCTGGGCCAGAAGTACTATTTTAGGGCAAACCTCTGGGTACGGCCTTCCACAGGCCCCCCGAGGGCCCTTGAAAAGACTGGACCCCTTTCCGACAGCCCGACTGGCCGAACCCCCCTCCCCACCCCCCACGGGCCCAAGGCTATAGCACACCGCCCCCGCCTCCTCTTTCGCGCCTTGCGCCGCTGGGCCAAAAGCACTATTTTAGGGCAAGCCTCTGGCCGCGGCCTCCCACAGGTCTCCCGAGGGCCCTCGGAAAGACTGGACCCCTTTCAGACAGCCCGACTGGCTGAACCCCCCATCCCCACCCCCCATGGGCCCAAGGCTATAGCACACTGCCCCCGCCCCCACTTTCGCGCCTTGCGCCGCTGGGCCAGAAGCACTATTTTAGGGCAAGCCTCTAGCCGCGGCCTCCCACAGGCTCCCCGATGCCCTCAAAAAGACTGAACCCCTTTCCGACAGCCCGACTTGCTAAATCCCCCTCCCCACCCCCCACGGGCCCAATGCTATAGCACACCGACCCCGCCCCCACTTTCGAGCCTTGCGCCGCTGGGCCAGAAGCACTATTTTAGGGCAAGCCTCTGGCCGCGGCCTCCCACAGGCCCCCCGAGGGCCCTCGAAAAGACTGGACCCCTTTCCGACAGCCCGACTGGCTAAACCCCCCTCCCCACCCCCCACGGGCCTAAGGCTATAGCACACCGCCCCCGCCCCCTCTTTCGCGCCTTGCGCCGCTGGGCCAGAACCACTATTTTAGGGCAAGCCTCTGGCCGCGACCTCCCACAGGCCCCCCGAGAGCCCTCCAAAAGACTGGACCCTTTCCGGCCGCCGGACTGGCCAAACCCCCCTCCCCACCCCCCACGGGACCTAGGCCACAGAACAACGCCCCCGCCCCCTGTTTCGCGCCTTGCGCCGCTGGGCCAGAAGCATTATTTTAGGGCAAGCCTCTGGCCGCGGCCTACCACAGGCCCCCCGAGGGCCCTAAAAAAGACTGGACCCCTTTCCGACAACCCATTGGCGAACCCCACCCCCGCGGGCCCACGGCTATAACACGCACGCCCGCTGTTTCGCGCCCTGCGCCGCTGGGCCAGAAACACTATTTTAAGTTAAACCTCTGGCAGCGGCCTCCCACAGGTCTCCCCAGGGCCCTCAGAAAGACTGGACCCCTTTCCGACAGCCCGACTGGCCGAACCCCCCTCCCCACCCCCCACGGGCCCAAGGCTATAGCACACCGGCCCCGCCCCCTGTTTCGCACCTTGCGCCGCTGGGCCAGAAGCACTATTTTAGGGTAAGCCTCTGGCTGCGGCCTCCCACCGGCCCCCCGAGGGCCCTCGAATAGGCTGGACCCCTTTACGACAGCCCGACTGGCCGAACCCCCCTCCCAACCCCCCACGGGCCTAAGGCTATAGCAGACCGCCCCCGCCCCCACTTTCGCGACTTGCGCCGCTGGGCCAGAACCACTATTTTAGGGCAAGCCTCTGGCCGCGGCCTCCCACAGGCCCCCCGAGGGCCCTCGAAAAGACTGGACCCCTTTCCGACAGCCCGACTGGCCGAACCCCCCTCCCCACCCCCCACGGGCCCAAGGCTACAGAACAACGTCCCCGCCCCCTGTTTCGCGCCTTGCGCCGCTGGGCCAGAAGCACTATTTTAGGGCAAGCCTATGGCCGCGGCCTACCACAGGCCCCCCGAGGGCCCTCGAAACGACTGGACCCCTTTCCGACAGCCCGACTGGCTGAACCCCCCATCCCCACCCCCGACGGGCCCAAGGCTATAGCACACCGCCCCCGCCTCCTCTTTCGCGCCTTGCGCCGCTGGGCCAGAAGTACTATTTTAGGGCAAACCTCTGGGTACGGCCTCCCACAGGCCCCCCGAGGGCCCTCGAAAAGACTGGACCCCTTTCCGACAGCCCGACTGGCCGAACCCCCCTCCCCACCCCCACGGGCCCAAGGCTACAGAACAACGCCCCCGCCCCCTGTTTCGCGCCTTGCGCCGCTGGGTCAGAAGCACTATTTTAGGGCAAGCCTGTGGCCGCGGCCTACCACAGGCCCCCCGAGGGCCCTCGAAATGACTGGACCCCTTTCCGACAGCCCGACTGGCCGAACCCCCCTCCCCACCCCCCACGGGCCCAAGGCTATAGCACACCGCCCCCGCGCCCTGTTTCGCGCCTTGCGCCGCCGGGCCAGAAACACTATTTTAGGGCAAGCCTCTGGCCGCAGCCTCCCACAGGACCCCGAGGGCCCTCGAAAAGACTGGACCCCTTTCCAACAGCCCGACTGGCCGAACCCCCCTCCCCACCCCCGACGTGCCCAATGCAATAGCACACCGCCCCCGCCCCCTGTTTCGCGCCTTGCGCCGCTGGGACAATAGCACTATTTTAGGGCAAGCCTCTGGCCGTGGCCTCCCACAGGCCCCCCGAGGGCCCTCGAAAAGACTGGACCCTTTCCGACAGCCCCAATGGCTGAACCCCCCGACCCACCCCCTACGGGCCCAAAGCTATAGCACACCGCCCCCGCCCCCTGTTTCGCGCCTTGCGCCGCTAGGCCAGAAGCACTATTTTAGGGCAAACCTCTGGCCGCGGCCTCCCACAGGCCCTCCGAGGGCCCTCAAAAAGACTGAACCCCTTTGCAACAGCCCGACTGGCCGAACCCCCCTCCCCACCCCCCTCGTGCCCAAAGCTATAGCACACCGCCCCCGCCGCCTGTTTCGCACCTTGCGCCGCTAGGCCAGAAGCACTATGTTAGGGCAAGCCTCTGGCCGCCGCCTCCCACAGGCCCCCTGAGGGCCCTCGAAAAGACTGGACCCCTTTCCGACAGCCCGACTGGCCGAACCCCCTCCCCAACTCCCACGGGCCCAAGTCTATAGCACACCGCCCCCGCCCCCTCTTTCGCGCCTTGCGCCGCTGGGCCAGAAGCACTATTTTAGTGCATGCCTCTGGCCGCGGCCTCCCACAGGCCCCCCGAGGTCCCTCGAAAAGACTGAACCCCTTTCCGACAGCCCGACCGACCGAACCCCCCTCCCCACCCCCCACCCCCCACGTGCCCAAGGCTATAGCACACTGCACCCGCACCCTATTTCGCGCCTTGCGCCGCTGGGCCAGAAGCACTATTTTAGGGCAAACCTCTGGCTGCGGCTTCCCACAGGCCCCCCGAGGGCCCTCGAAAAGACTAGACCCCTTTCCGACAGCCCGACTGGACGAACCCTTCTACCCACCCCCCACGGGCCCAAGGCTATAGCACACTGCACCCGCCCCCAATTTCGCGCCTTGCGCCGCTGGGCCAGAACCACTATTTTAGGGCAAGCCTCTGGCCGCGGCCTCACACAAGCCCCCCAAGGGCCCTCGAAAAGACTGAACCCCTTTCCGACAGCCCGACTGGCCGAACCCCCCTTCCCACCCCCCACGTGCCCAAGCCTATAGCACACCGCCCCCGCCCCGTGTTTCGAGCCTTGCGCCGCTGGGCCAGAAGCACTATTTTAAGGCAAGCCTCTGGCCGCGGCTTCCCACAGGCCCCCCGAGGGCCCTCGAAAAGACTGGACCCCTTTCCGACAGCCCCACTGGACGAACCCCCCTCCCCACCCCCCACGGGGTCAATGCTATAGCACACCGCCCCCGCCCCCTATTTCGCGCCTTGCGCCGCTGGGCCAGAAGCACTATTTTAGGGCAAACCTCTGGCTGCGGCTTCCCACAAGCCCCCCGAGGGCCCTCGAAAAGAGTAGACCCCTTTCCGACAGCCCGACTGGACGAACCCTTCTCCCCACCCTCCACGGGCCCAAGGCTATAGCACAACGCCCCCGCACCCTCTTCCGCGCATTGCGTCGCTGGCCCAGAAGCACTATTTTAGGGCAAGCCTCTGGCCGCGGCCTCCGTCAAGCCCCCCGAGGGCCCTCGAAAAGACTGAACCCCTTTCCGACAGCCCGACCGGCCGAACCCCCCTCCCCACCCCCCACCCCCCACGTGCCCAAGGCTATAGCACACCGCCCCCGCCCTTCTTTCGCGCATTGCGCCGCTGGGCCAGAAGCACTATTTTAGGGCAAGCCTCTGTCCGCGGCCTCCCTCAAGCCCCCCGAGGGCCCTCGAAAAGACTGGACCCCTTTCCGACAGCCCCACTGGACGAACCCCCCTCCCCACCCCCCACGGGGCCAATGCTATAGCACACCGCCCCCGCCCCCTGTTTCGCGCCTTGTGCCGCTGGGACAAAAGCACTATTTTAGGGCAAGCCTCTGGCCGCGGCCTCCCACAGGCCCTCGAGGGCCCTCGAAAAGACTGGACCCTTTCCGACAGCCCGACTGGCCGAACCCCCTCCCCACCCCCTACGGGTCCAAAGCTATAGCACACCGCCGCCGCCCCCTGTTTCGCGCCTTGCGCCGCTGGGCCATAAGCACTATTTTAGGGCAAGCCTCTGGCCGCGGCCTCCCACAGGCCCCCCGAGGGCCCTCGAAAAGACTGGACCCCTTTCCGACAGCCCGACTGGCCGAACCCCCCTCCCCACCCCCCACGGGCCCAAGGCTATAGCGCACCGCCCCCGCCCCCTCTTTCGCGCCTTGCGCCGCTGGGCCAGAAGCACTATTTTAGGGAAAGCCTCTGGCCGTGGCCTCCCACAGGCCCGCCGAGGGCCCTCGAAAAGACTGGACCCCTTTCCGACTCCCCAACTGGCTGAACCCCCCTCCCCACCCCCCACGGGCCCAAGGCTATAGCACACCGCCCCCGCCCCCTTTTTCGCGCCTTGCGCCGCTGGGCCAGAAGTACTATTTATGGGAAAGCCTCTGGCCGCAGCCTCCCACAAGGCCCCCGAGGGCCGTCGAAAAGACTAGACCCCTTTCCGTCAGCCCGACTAGCTGAACACCCCTTCCCACCCCCCACGGGCCGAAGGCCACCGCCCCCGCCCCCTGTTTCGCGCCTTGCGCCGATGGGCCAGAAGCACTATTTTAGGGCAAGCCTCTGGCCGCGGCCTCCCACAGGCCCCCCAAGGGCCCTCGAAAAGACCGGACCCCTTTCCGACAGCCCGACTGGCCGAACCCCCCTCCCAACCCCCCACGGGCCCAAGGCTAGAGCGCACCGTCCCCGCCCCCTCTATCGCGTCTTGCGCCGCTGGGCCAGAAGCACTATTTTAGGCAAGCCTCTGGCCGCGGCCTCCCACAGGCCCCCCGAGGGCCCGCGAAAAGAATGAACCCCTTTCCGACAGGTCGACTGGCTGAACACCCCATGCTCACCCCCACGGGCCCTAGGCTATAGCACACCGCCCCCGCCCCCTCTTTCGCGCCTTACGCCGCTGGGCGCGAAGCACTATTTTAGGGCAAGCCTCTGGCCGCGGCCTACCACAGGCCCCCCGAGAACCCCTGAAAAGACTGGACCCCTTTCCGACAACCCGACTGGCTGAACGCCCCTTCCCACCCCCCACGGGCCCAAGGCTATAGCACACCGCCCCCGCCCCCTGTTTCGCGCCTTGCGCCGATGGGCCAGAAGCACTATTTTAGGGCAAGCCTCTGGCCGCGGCCTCCCACAGGCCCCCCAAGGGCCCTCGAAAAGACTGGACCCCTTTCCGACAGCCCGACTGGCCGAACCCCCCTCCCAACCCCCCACGGGCCCAAGGCTAGAGCGCACCGTCCCCGCCCCCTCTATCGCGCCTTGCACCGCTGGGCCAGAAGCACTATTTTAGGCAAGCCTCTGGCCGCGGCCTCCCACAGGCTCCCCGAGGGCCCGCGAAAAGAATGAACCCCTTTCCGACAGGTCGACTGGCTGAACACCCCATGCCCACCCCCACGGTCCCAAGGCAATAGCACACCGCCCCCGCCCCCTCTTTCGCGCCTTACGCCGCTGGGCCCGAAGCACTATTTTAGGGCAAGCCTCTGGCCGCGGCCTACCACAGGCCCCCCGAGGGCCCTTGAAAAGACTGGACCCCTTTCCGACAACCCGACTGGCTGAACCCCCCTCCCCACCCCCCACGGGCCCAAGGCTGTAGCACAACGCCCCCGCCCCCTGTTTCGCACCTTGCGCCGCCGGGCCAGAAGCACTATTTTAGGGCAAGCCTCTGGCCGCAGCCTCCCACAGGCCCCCTGAGGGCCCTCGAAAAGACTGGACCCCTCTCCGACAAGCCGACTGGCTGAACCCCCCTCCCCACCCCCCACGGGCCCAAGGCTATAGCACACCGCCCCCGCCCCCTCTTTCGCGCCTTGCGCCGCTGGGCCAGAAGCATTATTTTAGGGCAAGCCTCTGGCCGCGGCCTCCCACAGGCCCCCCGAGGGCCCTCGAAAAGACTGGACCCTTTCCGACAGCCCGACTGGCCGAACCCCCCACCCCACCCCCTACGGGCCCAAGGCTATAGCACACCGCCCCCGCCCCCTCTTTTGCGCCTTGTGCCGCTGGGCCAAAAGCACTATTTTAGGGCAAACCTCTGGCCGCGGCCTCCCACAGGCCCCCCGAGGGCCCTCGAAAAGACTGGACCCCTTTCCGACAGCCCGACTGGCCAAACCCCCCACCCCCCGGGCCCAAGCTGCACGCCCCCGTTTTTGCGCCTTGTGCCGCTGGGCCAGAAGCACTATTTTAGGGCAAACCTCTGGCCGCGTCCTCCCACAGGCCCCCCGAGGGCCCTCGAAAAGACCTGAAGTCTTTCCGACAGCCCGACTGGCCAAACCCCCTCCCACGGGCCCATGGCTATAACGCCGCCCCGCCCCTGTTTTGCGCCGCTGGGCCAGAAGCAATATTTTAGGGCAAACCTCTGGCCGCGGCCTCCCACAGGCCCACCGAGGGCCCTCGAAAAGACTGGACCCCTTTCCGACATCCCGACTGGCCTCCCCCCCCACCCCCACGGCCCCGCCCCTGTTTCGCCCGCGCCGCTGCGGCGAAGCACTATTTTAGGGCAAGCCTCTGGCCGCGGCCTCCCACAGCCCCCCCGAGGGCCCGCGAAAAGACTCGACCCCTTCCGACAGTCCGACTGGCTGAACCCCCCTCCCCACCTCCACGGGCCCAAGGCTATAGCACACCCCTCTTCGCGCCTTGCGCGCTGTGCAAGCACTATTTTAGGAAAGCCTCTGGCGAGGCCTCCACCCCCGAGCCCTCGAAAATCTGGACAACTTTCCGACAGGTGGCTGAACCCCCTCCCACCCCCACGGGCCCACACCCAGGCTATACCACGCCCGCCCCTCTTTCGCGCCATGCGCCCCTGGGCCCTAAGCACTATTTTAGGGCAAGCCTCTGGGCGCGGCCTCCCACAGCCCCCCGAGGGGCCTCGAAAAGACTGGACCCCTTTTCGACAGTCCGACTGGCTGAACCCCATCCCCACCCCCACGGGCCCAAGGCTATATCAAAACGCCCGCCCCTCTTTGCGCCGCTGGGCCAGAAACACTATTTTAGGGAAAGCCTCTGGCAGAGGCCTCCCACAGGCCCCTCGAGCGCCCTCGAAAATACTGGACGCCTTTCCGACAGCTAGAGTGGCTGAACCCCCCCACCCACCCCCAGGCTATACCACACCGCCCCCGCCCCCTCTTTCGCGCCTTACGCCCCTGGGCCAGAAGCACTATTTTAGGGCAAGCCTCTGGCCGCGGCCTCCCACAGCCCCCCGAGGGCCCTCGAAAAGACTGGACCCCTTTCCGACAGTCCGACTGGCTGAACCCCACATCCCCAACCCCCACGGGCCTAAGGCTATAGCACACCGCCCCCGCCCCCTCTTTCGTGCCTTGCGCCGCTGTGCCAGAAGCACTATTTTAGGGAAAGCCTCTGGCCGAGGCCTGCCACAGGCCCCCCGAGCGCCCTCGAAAATACTGGACACCTTTCCGACAGCTAGAGTGGCTGAACCCCCCTCCCACCCACCCCCCCGGGCCCCAAGGCTATACCACACCCCGCCCCTCTTTCCTTCGCCCCTGGGCCGAATCACTATTTTAGGGCAAGCCTCTGGGCGCGGCCCTCCCCAGGGGCCTCGAAAAGACTGGACCCCTTTCGACAGTCCGACTGGCTGAACCCCTCATCCCCCCCCCCACGGGGCCCAAGGCTGCTTTCGCCCCGCCCCCTTTTTCGCGCCCTGCGCCGCTGGGCCAGAAGCACTATTTTAGGGAAAGCCTCTGGCAGAGGCCTCCCATAGGCCCGCCGAGCGCCCTCGAAAATACTGGACACCTTTCCGACAGCTAGAGTGGCTGAACCCCCCCCCCCCCCCCCCCCCGGGGCCAGGCTATATAGCCCGCCCCCTCTTTCGCGCCTTGCGATGCTGGGCCAGAATCACTATTTTAGGGAAAGCCTCTGGCCGAGGCCTCCCACAGGCCCCCCGAGCGCCCGCGAAAATACTGGACACCTTTCCGACAGCCATGAACCCCCTCCCACCCCACCCCCAAGGCTATACCACACCGCCCCGCCCCTCTTTCGCTTCGCTGGGCCAGAAGCACTATTTTAGGGCAAGCCTCTGGGCGCGGCCTCCCCCCGCCCCCCGAGGGGCCTCGAAAAGACTGGACCCCTTTCGACAGTCCGACTGGATGAACACAACATACACCCCCCCCCACGGGCCCAAGGCTATAGCACACCGCCCCCGCCCCCTCTTTCGCGCCTTGCGCCGCTGGGCCAGAAACACTATTTTAGGGAAAGCCTCTGGCGAGCCTCCACAGGCCTCGAGCGCCCTCGAAAACATTGGACCCCTTTCCGACAGCCAGAGTGGCTGAACCCCCCTCCCCACCCCACCCCCCACGAGCCCCAGGCTAGACCACACCGCCCCCGCCCCCTCTTTCGCGCATTACGCCACTGGGCCAGAAGCACTATTTTAGGGCAAACCTCTAGCGGGGGCCTCCCACAGGCCCCCCGAGGGCCCTCGAAAATACTGGACCCCTTTCCGACAGTCCGACTGGCTGAACCCCACATCCCCACCCCCCACGGGCCCAAGGCTATAGCACACCGCCCCCGCCCCCTCTTTCGCGCCTTGCGCCGCTGGGCCAGTAGCACTATTTTAGGGCAAGCCTCTGGAAGCCTCCACAGGCCTCAGCGCCCTCGAAAATCTTGGGCCTTTCCGACAGCCCTGGCTGAACCCCCTCCCCCCCCCACGGGCCCAAGCCTATACCACCGCCCCGCCCCTCTTCGCCTTCGCCCGCGAGCACTATTTAGGGCAAGCCTCTGCGGCCTCCCAGGCCCCGAGGCCCTCGAAAAAGACTGGACCCCTTTCCGACAGTCCGACTGGCTGAATCCCCCCCCCCACCCCACGTGCCTAAGGCTATAGCTTTACCGCCCCGCCCTCTTTCGTGCCTTGCGCGCTGTGCGAAGGACTATTTTGAAAGCCTCTGGCGAGGCCTCCACAGGCCCGAGCGCCTCGAAATCTGGACACCTTTCCGACAGCTGAGTGCTGAACCCCCTCCCACCCCACAGACCCAAGGCTATACCACACCGCCCCCGCCCCCTCATGCGCGCGCTCCGCCCCTGGGCCAGAACCACTATGTTAGGCCACGCCTCGGGGCGCGCCCCCCCCCAGCCACCCGAGCGGCCTCGAAAAGACTGGCCCCCTTGTCGACAGTCCGGCTGAACCCCCTCCCCACCCCCACGGGCTATAACCACACCGCCCCGCCCTCTTTTCGCCTTGCTGGGCCAGAAGCACTATTTTATGGAAAGACTCTGGAGGCCTCCAGGCCCTCGGCCCTCGAAAATCTGGACACCTTTCCGACAGCTAGAGTGGCTGAACCCCTCCCACCCACCCCCAGGCCTATACGCCCCGCCCTCTTTCGCCTTGCGATGCTGGGCCAGAATCACTATTTTAGGGAAAGCCTCTGGCAGAGGCCTCCCACAGGCCCCCCGAGCACCCTCGAAAATACTGGACACATTCCAGAGCCAGCTGAACCCCCCCCTCCCACCCCACGGGCCCTGCTATACCACCGCCGCCCTCTTTCGCCTTCGCCCCTGGGCCAGCACTATTTAAGCGCAAGCCTCTGGCGGCCTCCCACAGCCCCCGAGGGCCTCGAAAAAGCTGGACCCCTTTCGACAGTGGCTGAACCCCCTCCCCACCCCCAAGGCTGTAGCACACCGCCCCGCCCTCTTCGCTTCGCCTTGGGCCAGAAGCACTATTTTAGGCAAGCCTCTGCGGCCTCCCACAGGCCCCTCAGCCCTCAAAATCTTGGACACCTTCCCGACAGGTGGCGAACCCCCTCCCACCCCACCCCCAGCCCAGGCTATACCGCCCGCCCCCTCTTTCGCGCCTTGCGCCGCTGGGCCAGAAGCACTATTTTAGGGCAAGCCTCTGGCCGCGGCCTCCCACAGGCCCCCCGAGGGCCCTCGAAAAGACTGGACCCCTTTCCGACAACCCGACTGGCCGAACCCCCCTCCCCACCCCCCACGGGCCCAAGGCTATAGCACACCGCCCCGCCCGCTGTTTTGCGCCTTGAGCTGCTCGGCTAGAAGCACTATTTTAGGGCAAGCCTCTGGCCGCGGCCTCCCACAGGCCCCCCGAGGGCCCTCGAAATGACTGGACCCCTTTCCGACAGTCCGACTGAACCCCCAACCCCACCCCCCAGGGACCAAGGCTATAGCACACCGCCCCCGCCCACTATTTCGCGCCTTGGGCCGCTGGGCCAGAAGCACTTTTTTAGGGCAAGCCTCTTGCGGCCTCGCACGGGCCCCACGAGGGCCCTCGAAAAGACCAGACCCCTTTCGACAGCCCGGCGAACCCCCTCCCCCCACCGTCCCAAGGCTATAGTACACCGCCCCCGCCCCCTGTTTCGCGCTTTGCGCAGATGAACCAGAAGCACTATTTTAGGGCAAGCCTCTGGCCGCGGACTCCCACAGCCCCCCGAGGGCCCTCGAAAAGACTGGACCCCTTTCCGACAGTCCGACTGGCTGAACCCCCCTCCCACCCCACGGCCCAAGGCTATAGCACCGCCCGCCCCTCTTTCGCGCCTTGCGCTGGGCGAAAGCACTATTTTAGGGAACGCCTCTGGCGGCCTCCACAGGCCCCGAGGCCCTCGAAAATCTGGACACCTTTCCGACAGCCCGAGTGGCGAACCCCCCCCCCACCCCACCCCCCCGGGCCCCAGCCTATACCACCGGCCCCGCCGCCTATTTCGCGCCTTGCGCCGCTCGGCCAGAAGCACTATTTGAGGGCAAGCGTCTGGCCGCGGCCTCCCACAGCCCCCCGAGGGCCCTCGAAAAGACTGGACCCCTTTCCGACAGTCCGACTGGCTGAACCCCCCTCCCCACCCCCCACGGGCCCAAGGCTATAGCACACCGCCCCCGCCCCCTCTTTCGCGCCTTGCGCCGCTGGGCCAGAAGCACTATTTTAGGGAAAGCCTCTGGCAGAGGCCTCCCACAGGCCCGCCGAGCGCCCTCGAAAAGACTGGACCTATTTTCGACAGCCCGACTGGCCGAACCCCCATCCCCCCCCACGGGCCCAAGGCTATAGCACACCGCCCCCGCCCCCGCCCCCTCTTTCGCGCCTTGTTCGCTGGGCTAGAAGCATTATTTTAGGGCAAGCCTCTGGCTGCAGACTCCGACAGGCCCCTGGAGGGCCCTTGAAAAGACTGTATACCTTTCCGACATCCCGGTGGCGAACCTCCCCACCCCCCAAGGCTTTGTAGCACCGCCCCCGCCCCCTGTTTCGTGCCTTGCGATTGGCCAGAAGCACTATTATAGGAGAAGCCTCTGGCGCTGCCGCAGGCCCGAGGGCCCTCAAGAAAATGAACGCCTTTCCGACAGCCCGACTGGCCGAACCCCCCTCCCCACCCCCCACGGGCCCAAGGCTATAGCACACCGCCCCCGCCCCCTGTTTCGCGCCTTGCGCCGCTGGGCCAGAAGCACTATTTTAGGGCAAGACTCTGGCCGCGGCCTCGCACAGGCCCCCCGAGGGCCCTTGAAAAGACTGGAAGAACCCCTCCCATGCCCCAGGCCCAGAGGCTATAGCACCGCCCCGCTCCTGTTTCGCCTTGCGCCGCTGGGACAGAAGCACTATTTTAGGGCAAGCCTCTGGCCTCGGCCTCGCACGGGCCCCCCGAGGGCCCTCGAAAAGATCGGACCCCTATCTGACAGCCCCACTGGGCGAACCCCCTCCGCACTCCCCACGGGCCCACGGCTATAGCACCGCCCCTGCCCTGTTTCGCTCCTTGTGCGCTGCGCTAAAAGCACTATTTTGAGGCAACCTCGCCTGACCTCCCACAGGCCCCGAGGGGCCCTCGAAAAACTGAACCCCTTTCCGGCAGCCCGGTGGCGAACCCCTCCCACCCCACGGGCCCAGGCTATAACACACCGCCCGCCCATTTGGCGCTAGCTCCGTTGGGCGAAGCACTATTTTAGGGCAAGCCTCTGGCCGCGGCCTCCCACAGGCCCCTTGAGGGCCCTCGAAAAGGCTGGACTCCTTTCCGACAGCCCGACTGGACGAACCCCATTCGCCCCCCCCCCCGGGCCCAGGGCTGCTTTACCGCCCCGCCCCTCTTTGGCGCCTTGTAGCCATTGGGCGAAGCCACTATTTAGCGTAAGCCTCTGTGCGGGCCTCCAGCGGTGCCCCAGGGCCTCGAAAAGGCGGACCCATTTCCGACGGTCGGACTGGCTGAACCGCCCTACCCCCCCCCCCCGGGCCCAAGGCCGCCACCACCCCGCTCACTGTTTGGCGCCTTGCAGCCCGCGAAGCACTATTTTAGGGCAAGCCTCTGCGCGGCCTCCCACAGGCCCAGGGCCTAAAAGCAGGCTCTCGAAACGACTGGACCCCTTTCCGACCGCCCGACGACGCACCTCCCACCCCAGGCCCAGGCTATACTTAGCACACCGCCCCTTGTTTAGCCTAGCTCCGTTGGGCGAAGCACTATTTTAGGGCAAGCCTCTGGCATGACCTCCCACAGGCCCCAGGGGCCCTCGAAAGAATGGACCCCTTTCCGACAGCTGGGCAGTTGAACTCCCTCCCCACCCCGTGCCCAGGCTATAGCACCGCCCAGCCCGCCCTCTTTCGCTCCTTGCGCGGCGGAAAGCACTATTTTAAGCAAGCCTGCAGCTGAGGCCACAGGCCCGCAGGGCCTCGAAAGGCTGGACCCCTTCCGACAGCCGGTGGCGAACCCCATTCCCACCCCCACGGGCGGGCTATAGCACACCGCCCCGCCCGCCTTCTTTCGCGCCTTACGCGTGCAAACACGATTTTAGCGTAAGCCTCTGGCGGGCCTCCCACCCCAGGGCCCTCAAAAAGCCCGGACCCCTTCCCGGTCGGACGGGCGAACCCCCTCCCTAACCCCCACAGGCCCAAGGCGATAGCACTTCCCCGCCCCTGTTTCTAGCCTTGCGCCTCCTGGCCAGAAGCACTATTTTAGGGCAAGCCTCTAGCCGCGGCCTCCCACAGGCCCCCCCGGGGCCCTCGAAAGGCGGACCCCTTTCCGAGCAGTCGGACGGGCGAACCCCTCCCACCCCCACAGGCCCAGGCTGCTTTGCCCCGCCCCCTCTTTCGCGCCTTATGCCGCTGGGCCAGAGGCAATATTTTAGGGGAAACCTCTCGCCGCGGCCTCCCACAGGCCCCCCGAGGGCCCTCGAAAAGACTGGACCCCTTTCCGACAGCCCGACTGGCCGAACCCCCCTCCCCCTGTTTTGAGCCTTGCGCTGCTGGGCCAGCCGAACCCCCCTCCCCACCCCCTACGGGCCCAAGGCTATAGCACACCGCCCCCGCCCCCTCTTTCGTGCCTTGCGCCGCTGGGCCAGAAGCACTATTATAGGGCAAGCGTCTGGCTGCGGACTCTCACAGGCCCCCCGAGGGCCCTCGAAAAGACTGGACCCCTTTCCGAAAGACCGACAGGCCGACCCCCCCGCCCCCCCAGGCTGCGCTATACCTCCCGCCACCATTTCGCGCCTTGCGTGGGCGAAGCACTATTTTAGGCCTCAAACCTCGGCCTCCAGGCCCCCCCTCGAACTGGACCCTTTCGGCGGCCCGACTGGCGAACCCCTCCCACCCGTGCAGCGACCAAGGCCGCGCCCCCCCCTTTTTCGCGCCTTGTGCCGCTGGGCCAGAAGCACTATTATAGGGCAAGCCTCTGGCCGCGGCCTCCCACAGGCCCCCCGAGGGCCCTCGAAACGGCTGGGCTCTCGAAAAGACTTGACCCCTTTCCGACAGCCCAACTGGCCGAACCCACCTCCCCAACCCCCAATGCCCAAGGCTATAGCACACGGACCCCGCCCCCTCTTTCGCTCCTTGCGACGCTGGGCCAGAAGCACTATTTTAGGGCAAGCCTCTGGCCGCGGCCTCCCACAGGCCCCTTGAGGGCCCTCGAAAAGGCTGGACCCCTTTCCGACAGCCCGACTGGCCAAACCCCCCATCCCAAACCCCCACGGGGCCAAGGCTATAGCACACGGCCCCCGCCCCCTGTTTCGCGTGTTGCGCCGCTGGGCCAGAAGCAATATTTTAGGGCAAGCCTCTGGCCGCGGCCCCCCACAGGCCCCCCGAGGCCTCGGCTCTTGGACCCCTTTCCGACAGCCCGGCTGGCGAACCCCCTCCCCACCCCACGGGCCCAAGGCTGCTTTCCGCCCGCCCCTCTTTCCTTTGGCGCCCGTGGGCGAAAGCACTATTTTAGGGCAAGCCTCACGGCGCGGCCTCCCAGCCCTCGAGGCCCTAGAAAGCTGGACCCCTTTCCAACAGCCCGACTGACGAACCCCTCCCACCCACAGGCGCAATGCTATAGCACCGCCCCGCCCCTCTTTCGCCCAGCGCTGGGCGAAGCACTATTTTAGGGCGAGCCTCTGGCGCGGCCTCCACAGGCGCCCGAGGGCCCTCAAAAGACTGGACCCCCGACAGCCCGGTGGCGAACCCCCTCCCACCCCCCACGGGCCCAAGGCTGTACCGCCCGCGCCCCGTGTTTCGCGCCTTGCGCAGCTGGGCCAGAAGCACTATTTTAGGGCAAGCCTCTGGCCGCGGCCTCCCTGAGGCCCCACGAGGGCCCTCGAAAGACTGGACCCCTTTCGACAGCCCGGTGGCGAACCCCCTCCCACCCCCCACGGGCCCAGGCTATAGCACGCCCCGTCCCTCTTTGCGCCTTGCGCTGGGCCAGAAGCAGTATTTTAGGGCAAGCCTCTGGCCACGGCCTCCCACAGGCCCCTCGGGGCCCTCGTAAAGACTGGACCCCTTTTTGACAGCCCAACTGGTAGAACCCCCCTCCCCACCCCCCACGGGCACAAGGATATAGCACACCGCCCCGCGCCGCTTGGCCAGAAGCACTATTTTATGGCAAACCTCTGACCGCGGCCTCCCACAGGCCCCCCGAGGGCCCTCGAAAAGACTGGACCCCTTTCCGATAGCCCGACTGGCTGAACCCGCCTCCCCACCCCCCACGGTCCCAAGGCCATTGCACACCGCCCCCACCCCCTGTTTCGCGCCATGCGCCGCTGGGCCAGAAGCACTATTTTAGGGCAAGACTCTGGCCGCGGCCTCCCACATGCCCCTCGAGGGCCCTCGAAAGGACTGGAACCCTTTTCGACAGCCCGACTGGATGAACCCCCCACCACCCCCCCCCAAGGCCCACCGCCCCCGCCCCCTCTTTCGCGCCTTACGCCGCTGGGCCAGAAGCACTATTTTAGGGCAAGCCTCTGGCCGCGGCCTCCCACAGGCCGCCCGACGGCCCTTGAAAAGACTGGACCCATTTCCGACAGCCCGACTGGCCGAACCCCCCTCCCCACCCCCCACGGGCACAAGGATATAGCACACCACCCCCGCCCGCTGTTTCGCGCCTTGCGCCGCTTGGTCAGAAGCACTATTTTAGGGCAAGCCTCTGGCCGCGGCCTCCCACAGGCCCCCCGAGGGACCTCGAAAAGACTGGACCCCTTTCCGACAGGCCAACTGGATGAACCCCCCTCCCCACCCCCCACGGGCCCAAGGCTATACACACGCCCCGCCCCTCTTTCGCATTGCGCCGCTGGGCCAAGCACTATTTTAGGGCAAGCCTCTGGCCGCGGCCTCCCAGGCCACGAGGCCCTCGTATAGACTGGACCTCTTTGCGACAGCCCGGTGGCGAACCCCCTCCCACCCCACAGGCACAAGGATATGCACGCCCCGCCCCTCTTCGCGCCTTGCGCGGCAGCGAAGCACTATTTTAGGGCAAGCCTCTGGCCGGACCTCCACAGGCCCCGAGGGACCTCGAAAGACTGGACCCCTTTCCGACAGGCGGACTGGATGAACCCCCTCCCACCCCCACGGGCCCAAGGCTATACCACCCGGCCCCGCCCCCTGTTTCGCGCTTCGCCCGGTGGGCGAAGCACTATTTTAGGGCAAGCCTCTGGCGCGGCCTCCCCACAGGCCCCGAGGGCCCTCAGACTGGACCCCTTTCCGACAGCCCGACTGGCGAACCCCCTCCCACCCCACAGGCACAGGATGCACCGCCCCGCCCCTTTGCGCCTTGCGCGCTGGGCGAAGCACTATTTTAGGGCAAGCCTCTGGCGCGACCTCCCACAGGCCCCAGGGACCTCGAAAGACTGGACCCCTTTCCGACAGGCCGACTGGTCGAAACCCCTCCCACCCCCACAGGCCCAAGGCTATATCCCACCGCCCCGCCCCTCTTTCGCCTTCGCGCTGGGCCAGAAGCACTATTTTAGGGCATGCCTCTGGCCGCGGCCTCCCACAGGCCCCCCGAGGGACCTCGAAAAGACTGGACCCCTTTCCGACTGCCCGACTGGCCGAACCACCCTCCCCACCCCCACAGGCACAAGGATAGCTTTGCCCCCGCCCTGTTTCGCGCCTTGCGCCGCTTGGCCAGAAGCACTATTTTAGGGCAAGCCTCCGGCCGCGGCCTCCGACAGGCCCCCCGAGGGCCCTCGAAAAGACTAGACCCCTTTCCGACAGCCCGACTGGCCGAACCCCCCTCCCCCCCCCACGGGCCCAAGGCTATAGCGTACGGGCCCCCCCCTTTTTCGCGCCTTGCGCCGCTGGGCCAGATGTACTATTTTAGGGCAATCCTCTGGCATGAGACTCCGAGCCCAGCGGCGCGAAAGATTGGACCCCTTTCCGACCGCCCGACGTGCTGAACCCCCCTCCCCACCCCGCACGGGCCCAAGGCTATAGAACACCGCCCCCTCCCCCTGTTTCGCGCCTTGTGCGGCTGGGCCAAAAGCACTATTTTAGGGCAAGCCTCTGGCCGCGGCCTCCCACAGGCCCCCCGAGGGCCCTCAAAAAGACTGGACCGCTTTCCGACAGCCCGACTGGCCGAACCCCCCTCCCCACCCCACGGGCCCAAGGCTATAGCACACCGCCACCGCCCCCTGTTTCGCGCCTTGCGCCGCTGGACCGGAAGCACTATTTTGGGGCAAGCCTCTGGCCGCGGCCTCCCACAGGCCCCCCGAGGGCCCTCGAAAAGACTGGACCCCTTTCCGACGGCCCGACTGGCCGAACCCCCCTCCCCACCCCGTACGGGGCCAAGGCTATAGCACACTGCCCCCGCCCTCTGTTTCGCGCCTTGCGCCACTACGCTAGAAGCACTATTTTAGGGCAAGCCTCTGGCCGCCGCCTCTCACAGGCCCCCCGAGGTCCCTCAAAAAGACTGGACCCCTTTCCGATAGCCCGACTGGGCGAACCCCCCTCCCCACCCGTGCAGATGCCCAAGGCTATAGCACCCCCCCGCCCCTGTTTGGCGCCTTGCGCCTCGCTGGCCAAGCACTATTTTAGGGCAAGCCTCGGCTGCGGCCTCCCTGAGCCCTCGAGGTCCCTCAAAAAGACTGGACCCCTTTCCGATAGCCCGACTGGGCGAACCCCCCTCCCCACCCCCACGGGCCCCAAGGCTATAGCACACCGCCCCCGCCCCCTGTTTCGCGCCTTGTGCCGGTGGTCCAGAAGCACTATTTTAGGGCAAGCCTCTGGCCGCGGCCTCCCACAGGCCCCCCGAGGGCCCTCGAAAAGATTGGACCCCTTTCCGACAGCCCAACTGGCCGAACTCCCCACGGGCACAAGGCTATAGCACACCGCCCCCGTCCCCTGTTTCGTGCCTTGCGCCGATGGGCCAGAAGCAGTATTTTAGGACAAGCCTCTGGCCGCGGCCTCCCACAGGCCCCCCGAGGGCCCTCGAAAAGAAGGACCCCTTTCCGACAGCCCGGTGGCGAACCCCCTCCCCACCCCACGGGCCCAAGGCTATAGCACACCGCCCCCGCCCCCTGTTTCGCGCCTTGCGCCGCTGGGCCAGAAGCACTATTTTAGGTCAAGCCTCTGGCCGCGGCCTCCCACAGGCCCCCCGAGGGCCCTCGAAAAGACTGGACCCCTTTCCGACAGCCCGAATGGCCGAACCCCCCTCCCCACCCCCCACGGGCCCAAGGCTATAGCACACCGCCCCCGCCCCCTGTTTCGCGCCTTGCGCCGCTGGGCCAGAAGCAATATTTTAGGGCAAGCCTCTGGCCGCGGCCTCCTACAGGCCCCGCGATGGCCCTCGAAAAGACTGGACCCATTTCCGACAGCCGGACTGGCCGAACCCCCTCCCCACCCCCCACGGGCCCAAGGCTATAGCACACCGCCCCCGCCCTCTGTTTCGCGCCTTGTGCCGTTGGGCCAGAAGCACTATTTTAGGGCAAACCTCTGGTCGCGGCCTCGCACAGGCCCCCCTTGGCCCTCGAGAAGACTGGACCCCTTTCCGACAGCCCAACTGGCGAACCCCCTCCCCCCCACGGGCCCAAGGCTATAGCACACCGCCCCCGCCCCCTGTTTCGCGCCTTGCGCCGGTGGGCCAGAAGCACTATTTTAGAGCAAGCCTCTTGCCGCGGCCTCCCACAGGCCCCCCGAGGGCCCTCGAAAAGACTGAACCCCTTTCCGACAGCCCGGCTGGGCGAACCCCCCTCCCACCCCCACCCGGGCCCAGGCTGCTATACCGCCCCGCCCCTTTTTCCGCCTTGCGCTGGGCGGAAGCAGTATTTTAGGGCAAGCCTCTGGCAGCTGCCTCCACAGGCCCCAGGGGCCCTCAAAGAATGGACCCGATTCCGACAGCCTGACTGGCCGAACCACCCTCCCACCCACCACGGGCCCAAGGCTATAGCACACCGCCCCCGCCCCCTCTTTTGCGCCTTGGCGCCCAAACGAAGCAATATTTTAGGTCAATGCTCTGGCCCCGGCCTCCCACAGGCTCCCCGAGGGCCCTCGAAAAGACTGGACCCTTTCCGGCCGAATGGCAGACCCCCCCCCCCCCCCACGCGCCCAAGGCTAGAGCACACGGCCCTACCACGCAGCGCCTTGCGCGAGACGAAGCACTATTTTAGGAAGCCTCTGATTCGGCCTCCCACAATTTGAGGCCCTCGAAAAGACTGGACCCACTTTCCGACAACCCGAATGCGGGCGAACCCAGCTCATCCCCCCCTGGCCCAAGGCTATAGCACACGGCCCCCGCCCCTCTTTAGCGCCGTGCATTGCTGGGCCAAGCACTATATTTAGGGCAAGCCTCTGGCCGAGGCCTCCCACAGGCCCCGAGGGCCTCAAAAGACTGGACCTTTCCGACAGGCCCGACTGGCGAACACCCCTCCACCCCCCACGGGCCCAAGGCTATGCCACGCCCCGCCCCTCTTCCGACGTCGCCCTTTTGCCAAAAGCACTATTTTAGGGTAAAGCCTCTGGCGCTGACCTCCGACAGGCCGAGGGCCCTCGAAGACTGGACCCTTTTCCGAGTAGCCAGGTGGCAGCGACTCCCACCCCACGGGCTGAGGCTATAGTACACGCCCTGCCCGTCTTTCTCGCCCTGGGCCAAAAGCACTATTTTTAGGGTAAAGCCTCTGGCGCGGCCTCCACAGAGCCCAAGGCCCTCGAAAAGATGGGACCCCTTTGAGCAGCCCAGCAGACCCCCTCCCCACCCCTCAAGACCCAGGCTATAACTTGCCCCGCCCCTTATTCGGGCCTTGCCCAGCTGCCCATAAGCACTATTTTAGGGCAAGCCTCTGCCCGTGGCCTCCACTGAGCCCCGGGGCCTCAAAGAACTGGACCCCTTTCCGACAGCCCACTGGCGAACCCCCTCCCACCCCCACAGGCCAAGGCTATAACACACCGCCCCGCCCCTGTTTGAGCCTTGCACGGTGGGCCAAACCTTTTTGGGAGCAAAGCCTCTGGCCCCGGCGGCCTCCCACAGGCCCCGAGGCCCTCGAAAAGACTGGACCCCTTTTCGACAACCCAGCGAACCCCCTCCCCACCCTCACAGGCCCCAAGGCTATAGCACCCGCCCAGCGCCCCTGTTTGGCGCCTTGCGCTGGGCCAAGCACGATTTTAGGGCAAGCCTCTGGCGGACCTCCCAGGACCCCGAGGGCCCTCAAAGACTGGACCCCTTTCCGACAACTCGATTGGCGAACCCCCTTCCCACCCCAGGACCAAGGTTATAGCACACCGCCGCCGTGTTTTCGTCCCTTGCGCGATGGGCCAGAAGCACTATTTTAAGGCAAGCCTTTGGCTGCGGCCTCCCACAGGCCCCCAGAGGGCCCTCGAAAAGACTGGACCCCTTTCCGATGGCCCGACTGGCCGAAGCCCCCCCCGCAGGCCCAAGGCTATAACCACCCCGCCCCTCTTTCGCGCCTTGCGCGCTGGGCCAAGCACTCTTTTAGGCGAGCCTCTGGCAGGCCTCCACAGCCCCAGGGGACCTCGAAAAGACTGAACCCCTTTTGACAGCCGGTGGCGAACCCCCTCCCACCCTCACAGGGCCCAAGGCCGCCTTTACCGCCCGCCCCTGTTTGCGCCTTGCTGGGCAGGCACTATTTTATGGCAAGCCTCTGGCGCGGCTTCCACAGGCCCCAGGGGCCTCAAAAAGACTGGACCCCTTTCCGACAACTCAACTGGCCGAACCCCCTCCCCACCCCCCCAGGCCCAAGCCTGCTTTAACACCGCGCCGCCCGTGTTTCGTGCCTTGCGGATGGGCGAGCACTATTTTAGGGCAAGCCTCTGGCGCGGCCTCACAGAGCCCCAGCGGCCCTCGAAAGACTGGACCCCTTTTCGAAAGCCCGGCTGGCGAACCCCCTCCACCACTACGGGCCCAGGCTATAGCACACCGCCCCGCCCCCCTGTTTCCCGCCTTGCGGCGACGGGCAGAAGCACTATTTTAGGGCAAGCCTCTGGCGCGGCCTCCCACAGAACCCCGAGGCCTCGAAGGCGGACCCCTTTCGACAGCCCGTGGCGAACCCCCCTCCCACCCTCCAGGGCAGGCTATAGCACCCGCCCCGCCCCCTGTTTCGCGCCTTGCCCCCCTGGGCCAGAAGCACTATTTTAGAGTCAAGGCTCGGCCACGGCCTCCCGAGCCCAGGGCCCTCGAAAAACTGGACCCCTTTCCAAAGCCGAATGGCGAACCCCCTCCCCACCCCCAGGGCCCAAGGCTATAGCACCGCCCCTGCATTTCGCCTTGCGGGGCGAAGCACTATTTAGGGAAGCCTCTGATCGCGGCCTCCCACAGGCCCCCGAGGGCCCTCGAAAAGACTGGTCCCCTTTCCGACAGCCCGGGCGAACCAGCTCATCATCCCCAGCAGCCCAAGGCTGCTTAGCACACCGCCCCCGCCCCCTCTTTCGCGCCGTGCGCTGCTGGGCCAGAAGCACTATTTTAGGGCAAGCCTCTGGCTGCAGCCTCCCACAGGCCCCCGAGGGCCCTCAAAAAGACTGGACCCCTTTCCGACAGGCCGACTGGCCGAACCGCCCTCTCCACCCCCCACGGGCCCAAGGCTATAGCACACCGCCCCCGCCCCCTCTTTCGCGACATGCGCCCCTTTGCCAAAAGCACTATTTTAGGGCAAGCCTCTGGCCGCGGCCTCCGACAGGCCCCCCGAGGGCCCTCGAAAAGACTGGACCCTTTTCCGATAGCCAGACTGGCCGAACCCGACTCCCCACCCCCCACGGGCCCAAGGCTATAACACACCTTTGAGCCTTGCGCCCGGTGGGCGGCACTATTTTAGGGCAAAGCCTCTGGCATGACCTCCCACGAGCCCCTGAGGGGCCCTCGAAAGACTGGACCCCTTTCCGAGCAGCCCGGTAGCGAACCCCCTCCCCACCACTCACGGGCCCAAGGATATAGACCACCGCCCGCGCCCCCTGTTTCGCGCCTTGCGCCGCTGGGCCAGAAACACTATTTTAAGGGGCAAGCCTCTGGCGCGGCCTCCCACAGGCCCCGAGGCCCTCAAAGACTGGACCCCTTTCCGACACCCCGACTGGCCGAACCCCCCTCCCCACCCCCCACGGGACCAAGGCTATAGCACACCGCCGCCGCCCCATGTTTCGTCCCTTGCGCCGATGGGCCAGAAGCACTATTTTAGGGCAAGCCTCTGGCCACGGCCTCCCACAGGCCCCCCAAGGGCCCTCAAAAAAACTGAACCCCTTTCCGACAGACCGGTGGCAGAACCCTTCCCCACCCCCAGGCCCCAGGCTATGCTTTACCGCCCCGCCCCTGTTCGCGCCTTGCGCGGTGGGCGAAGCACTATTTTAGGGCAAGCCTCTGGCGCGGCCTACAGGCCACCGAGGGCCCTCGAAAAGACTGGAACCCCTTTTCAACCCGACTGGCGAACCCCCTCCCCGCCCAGCCCCAGGCTTTAGCTTTACCGCCGCCGCCCCCTGTTTCGTGCCTTGCGCCGATGGGCCAGAACCAGTATTTTAGGACAAGCCTCTGGCCGCGGCCTCCCACAGGCCCCCCGAGGGCCCTCAAAAAGACTGGACCCCTTTCCGACCGCCCGACAGGCCGAACCCCCCTCCCCACCCCCTACGGGCCCAAGGCTATAGCACACTGCCCACGCCCCCTGTTTTGCGCCTTGCGCCACTGCGCTAGAAGCACTATTTTAGGTCAAGCCTCTGGCCGCGGCCTCCCACAGGACTCCGAGGGCCCTCAAAAGGACTGGACCCCTTTCCGACAGCCCGGTGGCGAACCCCCTCCCCCACTCGGCCCAGGCTGCTATAAGCACCGCCCCGCCCCTGTTTCGCGCGCCAGCGCTGGGCCAGAAGCACTATTTTAGGGCAAGCCTCTGGCCGCGGCCTCCCACAGGCCCCCCGAGGGCCGTCAAAAAGACTGGACCCCTTTCCGACAACTCGACTCTCCGAACCCCCCTCCCAACCCACCACGGGCCCAAGGCTATAGCACACCGCCGCCGCCCCCTGTTTCGTGCCTTGCGCCGATGGGCCAGAAGCACTATTTTAGGGCAAGCCTCTGGCGCTGACCTCCCAGGCGCCCAAGGGCCCTCGAAAAGACTGGACCCCTTTCCGACTGCCCGACTGGCTGAACCCCCTCACCTACCCACTGGGCCCCAAGGCTATAGCACCGCCCCGCCCCTGTTTCGCCTTACGCGGCGGGCGAAGCACTATTTTAGGGCAAGCCTCTTGCGGCCTCCCAGACCACCGAGGGCCATCGAAAAGACTGGACCCCTTTCCGACAGCCCGACTGGCCGAACCCCCCTCCCCACCCACTACGGGCCCAAGGCTATAGCACACCGCCCCCGCCCCCTGTTTCGCGCCTTGCGCCGCTGCGCCAGAAGCACTATTGTAGGGCAAGCCTCTGGCCGTGGCCTCCCACAGGCCCCCCGAGGGCCCTCAAAAAGACTGGACCCCTTTCCGACAACCCGACTGGCCGAACCCCCCTCTCCACCCCCCACGGGCCCAAGGCTATAGCACACCGCCGCCGCCCCCTGTTTCGTGCCTTGCGCCGCTGGGCCAGAAGCACTATTTTAGGGCAAGCCTCTGGCCGCGGCCTCCCACAGGCCCCCCGAGGGCCCTCGAAAAGACTGGAGCCCTTTCCGATAGCCCGACTGGCCGAACCCCCCTCCCCACCCCCCACGGGCCCAAGGCTATAGCTCACCGCCGCCGCCCCCTGTTTCGTGCCTTGCGCCGATGGGCCAGAAGCACTATTTTAGGGCAAGCCTCTGGCCGCGGCCTCCCACAGGCCCCCCGAGGGCCCTCGAAAAGACTGGACCCCTTTCCGACAGCCCGACCGGCCGAACCCCCTCCCGACCACACTCTGGGCCCAAAGGCTATAGCCGCCGCCCGCCCCTCTTTCGCGCCTTGCGCCGCTGGGCCAGAAGCACTATTTTAGGGCAAGCCTCTGGCCGCGGCCTTCCACAGGCCCCCCGAGGGCCCTCAAAAAGACTGGACCCCTTTCCGACAGCCCGACTGGCCAAACCCCCCTCCCCACCCCCCACGGGCCCAAGGCCATAGCACACCGACCCCGCCCCCTATTTCACGCCTTGCGCCTCTGGGCCAGAAGCCCTATTTTTGGGCAACCCTCTGGCCACGGCCTCCCACAGGCCCCCCGAGGGGCCTCGAAAAGGCTGGACCCCTTTCCGACAGCCCGACTGGCCGAACCCCCTTCCCCACCCCCCACGGGCCCCAGGCTATAGCACACCGCCCCCGCCCCCTGTTTCGCGCCTTGCGCCGGTGGGCCAGAAGCACTATTTTAGGGCAAGCCTCTGGCCGCGGCCTCCCACAGGCCCACCGAGGGCCCTCGAAAAGACTGGAACGCTTTTCGACAACCCGACTGGCCGAACCCCCCTCCCCACCTCCCGCTGGCCCAAGGCTTTAGCACACCGCCGCCGCCCCCTGTTTCGTGCCTTGCGCCGATGGGCCAGAACCAGTATTTTAGGACAAGCCTCTGGCCGCGGCCTCCCACAGGCCCCCCGAGGGCCCTCGAAAAGACTGGAGCCCTTTCCGATAGCCCGACAGGCCGAACCCCCCTCACCACCCCCTACGGGCCCAAGGCTATAGCACACTGCCTCCGCCCCCTGTTTTGCGCCTTGCGCCACTGCGCTAGAAGCACTATTTTAGGTCAAGCCTCTGGCCGCGGCCTCCCACAGGACCCATAGGGCCCTCAAAAGGACTGGACCCCTTTCCGACAGCCCGACTGGCCGAACCCCCCTCCCCACCCACTACGGCCCAAGGCTATAGCACACCGCCCCCGCCCCCTGTTTCGCGCCTTGCGCCGCTGGGCCAGAAGCACTATTTTAGGGCAAGCCTCTGGCCGCGGCCTCCCACAGGCCCCCCGAGGGCCGTCAAAAAGACTGGACCCCTTTCCGACAACTCGACTGGCCGAACCCCCCTCCCCACCCACCACGGGCCCAAGGCTATAGCACACCGCCGCCGCCCCCTGTTTCGTGCCTTGCGCCGCTGGGCCAGAAGCACTATTTTAGGGCAAGCCTCTGGCCGCGGCCTCCCACAGGCCCCCCGAGGGCCCTCGAAAAGACTGGACCCCTTTCCGACAACCCGACTGGCCGAACCCCCCTCTCCACCCCCCACGGGCCCAAGGCTATAGCACACCGCCGCCGCCCCCTGTTTCGTGCCTTGCGCCGCTGGGCCAGAAGCACTATTTTAGGACAAGGCTCTGGCCACGGCCTCCCACAGGCCCCCCGAGGGCCCTCGAAAAGACTGGAGCCCTTTCCGATAGCCCGACTGGCCGAACCCCCCTCCCCACCCCCCACGGGCCCAAGGCTATAGCACACCGCCCCCGCCCCCTCTTTCGCGCCTTGCGCCGCTGGGCCAGAAGCACTATTTTAGGGCAAGCCTCTGGCCGCGGCCTCCCACAGGCCCCCCGAGGGCCCTCAAAAAGACTGGACCCCTTTCCGACAGCCCGACTGGCCGAACCCCCCTCCCCACTCCCCACGGGCCCAAGGCTATAGCACACCGCCCCCGCCCCCTGTTTCGCGCCTTGCGACGCTGGGCCAGAAGCACTATTTTAGGGCAAGCCTCTGGCCGCGGCCTCCCACAGGCCCCCCTAGGGCCCTCGAAAATACTGGACCCTTTTCCGACAGCCAGAGTGGCTGAACCCCACCCCCCACCTTGCAGGCCCAAGGCCATAGCACCCGCCCCTGTTTGGCGCCTTGCGCTGGGCCACAAGCACTAAATTAGGGCAACCCTGTGGCCTGACCTCACAGGCCCCGCGGGCCCTTGAAACGACTGGACCCCTTTCCGATAGCCCGACTGGCCGAACCCCCCTCCCCACCCCCCACGGGCCCAAGGCTGTAGCACACCGCCCCCGCCCCCTCTTTCGCGCCTTGCGCCGCTGGGCCAGAAGCACTATTTTAGGGCAAGCCTCTGGCCTTGCCCTCCTACAGGCCCCGCGAGAGCCTTCGAAAAGACCGGACCCTTTTCCGATAGCCGGAGTGGCCGAACCCCCTCTCCACCCCCCACAAGCCCAAGGCTATATAGGACACCGCCCCGGCCCCCTTTTTCGCGCCTTGTGCTGCAGGGCCAGAAGCACTATTTTAGGGCAAGCCTCTGGCTGCGGCATCCTACAGGCCCCGCGAGGTCCCTTGAAAAGACTGGACCCTCTTCCGACAGCCCGGTGGCGAACCCCCTCCCGCTCCCCCAGACCCCAAGGCTATAGCACACCACCCCCGCCCTCTGTTTCGCGCCTTGCGACGCTGGGCCAGAAGCACTACTTTAGGGTAAGCCTCTGGCCGCGGCCTCCCACAGGCCCCCCTAGGGCCCTCGAAAATATTGGACCCTTTTCCAACAGCCAGAGTGGCTGAACCCCACCCCCCACACCCTTGCAGACCCCGAGACCATAGCACACCGCCCCCGCCCCCTGTTTCGCGTCTTGCGCCGCTGGGCCAAAAGAACTATTTTAGGGCAACCCTGTGGCCGCGGCCTCCCACAGGCCCCCCGAGGGCCCTCGAAAAGACTGGACCCCTTTCCGACAACCCGACTGGCCGAACCCCCCTCTCCACCCCCCACGGGCCCAAGGCTATAGCTCACCGCCGCCGCCCCCTGTTTCGTGCCTTGCGCCGCTGGGCCAGAAGCACTATTTTAGGACAAGGCTCTGGCCACGGCCTCCCACAGGCCCCCCGAGGGCCCTCGAAAAGACTGGAGCCCTTTCCGATAGCCCGACTGGCCGAACCCCCCTCCCCACCCCCCACGGGCCCAAGGCTATAGCACACCGCCCCCGCCCTCAGTTTCGCGCCTTGCGCGCTGGGCCAGAAGCACTATTTTAGGGCAAGCCTCTGGCCGCGGCCTCCCACAGGCCCCCCGAGGGCCCTCAAAAAGACTGTACCCCTTTCCGACAGCCCGACTGGCCGAACCGCCCTCCCCACTCCCCACGGGCCCAAGGCTATAGAACACCACCCCCGCCCCCTGTTTCGCGCCTTGCGACGCTGGGCCAGAAGCACTACTTTAGGGCAAGCCTCTGGCATGACCTCCACAGGCCCCCAGGGCCCTCAAAAATCTTGGACCCCTTTCAGGCCAGGTGGCTGAACCCCCACCCCCCCACCGCAGGCGCAGGCCATAGCACACACCCCCCGCCCCCTGTTTCGCGCCTTGCGCCGCTGGGCCAAAAGCACTATTTTAGGGCAACCCTGTGGCCGCGGCCTCGCACAGGCCCCCCGAGGGCCCTTGAAACGACTGGACCCCTTTCCGATAGCCCGACTGGCCGAACCACCCTCCCCACGGGCCCCAAGGCTGCACCGCCCCCGCCCCCTCTTTCGCGCCTTGCGCCGCTGGGCCATAAGCACTATTTTAGGGCAAGCCTCTGGCCGCGGCCTCCCACAGGCCCCCCGAGGGCCCTCGAAAAGACTGGACCCCTTTCCGACAACCCGATTGGCCGAACCCCCCTCTCCACCCCCCACGGGCCCAAGGCTATAGCTCACCGCCGCCGCCCCCTGTTTCGTGCCTTGCGCCGCTGGGCCAGAAGCAATATTTTAGGACAAGGCACTGGCCATGGCCTCCCACAGGCCCCCCGAGGGCCCTCGAAAAGACTGGAGCCCTTTCCGATAGCCCGACTGGCCGAACCCCCCTCCCCACGGGCCCAGGCTGCTATAGCACGCCCGCCCCTCATTCGCGCATTGCGCTGGGCGAAGCACTATTTTAGGGCAAGCCTCTGGCCGCGGCCTCCCAGAGCTCCCGAGGGCCCTCAAAAGGCTGGACCCCTTTCAGACAGCCCATTGGCGAACCCCTCCCACTCCCCACGGGCCCAAGGCTATAACACCCCCCGCCCCTGTTTGGCCTTGCGGCGGGCGAAGCACTACTTTAGGGCAAGCCTCTGGCGGCGGCCTCCCACAAGCCCCCCTAGGGCCCTTGAAAATACTGGACCCTTTTCCGACAGCCAGAGTGGCTGAACCCCACCCCACCCCCTTGCGGGCCCAGGCCATGCACACCCGCCCCCGCCCCCTGTTTCGCGCCTTGCGCCGCTGGGCCAAAAGAACTATTTTAGGGCAAGCCTGTGGCCGCGGCCTCCCACAGGCCCCCCGAGGGCCCTCGAAAAGACTGAACCCCTTTCCGACAGCCCGACTTGCCGAACCCCCCTCCCCACCCCCCACGGTCCCAAGGCTATAGCTCACCGCCGCCGCCCCCTCTTTCGTGCCTTGCGCCGCTGGGCCAGAAGCACTATTTTAGGGTAAGCCTCTGGCCGCGGCCTCCCACAGGCCCCCCGAGGGCCCTCGAAAAGACTGGACCCCTTTCTGACAGCCTGACTTGCCGAACCCCCCTCCCCACCCTCCACGGGCCCAAGGCTATAGCACACCGCCCCCGCCCCCTCTTTCGCGGCTTGCGCCGCTGGGCCAGAAGCACTATTTTAGGACAAGCCTCTGGCGCTTTGCCTCCCAGGCCCCGAGGGCCTCGAAAAATGGAGCCCTTTCCGATGCCCGACTGGCGAACCCCCTCCCCACCCCCAGGGCCCCAAGGCTATAGCACACCGCCCCCGGCCCCTCTTTCGCGCAGTGCGCTGGGCGGAAGCACTATTTTAGGGCAAGCCTCTGGCGCGGCCTCCCCTGAGCCCCAGGGCCCTCAAAACTGGACCCCTTTCTGACAGCCCGACTGGGCGAACCCCCTCCGCACTCCCCACGGGCCCAAGGCTATAGCACACCACCCCGCCCCCTGTTTCGCGCCTTGCGACGCTGGGCCAGAAGCACTACTTTAGGGTAAGCCTGCGGCGCGGCCTCGCGAGCCCCACAGGGCCCTCGAAAATATTGGACCCTTTTCCAGCAACCCGGTGGCTGAACCCACCTTCCACCCACTTGCAGACTGAGGGCCATACCGCCCCGCCCATTTGTACGTCTTGCGCGCTGGGTAAAGAACTATTTTAGGGCAACCACATGACGCGGCCTCCCAGGCCCCGAGGGCCCTCGAAAGACTGGACCCTTTCCGACAACCCGGTGGCGAACCCCCCTCTCCCACCCCCAGGCCCAAGGCTATAGCTCACGCAGCCGCCCGCATTGTTTCGTGCCTTGCACGCTGGGCGGAAAGCACTATTTTAGGACAAGGCTCTGGGCGGCCTCCGCTGAGCCCCGAGGGCCTCGAAAAGACTGGAGCCCTTTCGATGGCCGACTGGCGAACCCCTCCCGCCCCCACGGGCCCAAGGCTGCCTTTCGCCCCGCCCCCTCTTTCGCCTTGCGCTGGGCCAGAAGCACTATTTTAGGGCAAGCCTCTGGCCGCGGCCTCCCACAGGACACCCGAGGGCCGTCGAAAAGACTGGACCCCTTTCCGACAGCCCGTGGCGAACCCCTCTCCACCCCCCAGGACCCAAGGCTATAGCTCACGCCGCCGCCCCTGTTTCGTGCCTTGCAGCTGGGCGAAGCACTATTTTGGGACAAGGCTCTGGCCACGGCCTCCGCAGGCCCCGAGGTCCTCGAAAAGACTGGAGGCCTTTCAGGATAGCCCGACTGGCGAACCCGCTCCCCCCACGGGCCAAAGGCTATAGCACACCGCCCCCGCCCCCTGTTTCGCGCCTTGCGCCGCTGGGCCAGAAACACTATTTTAGGGCAAGCCTCTGGCCGCGGCCTCACACGGGCCCCCGAGGTCCCTCAAAACGACCGGACCCCTTTCTGACAGTGGCAGACCCCCTCCCCCCCCAGGCCCAAGGCTGCCTTTCCCCAGCCTCTGTTTGGCGCCTTGCGACCGGGCGAGCACTACTTTAGGGTAAGCCTCTGGCCGCGGCCTCCCACAGGCCCCCCTAGGGCCCTCGAAAATATTGGACCCTTTTCCAACAGCCATAGTGGCTGAACCCCACCCCACCCCACTTGCAGGCCCAAGGCCACGCTTTTGCCCACCTTTGTTTGGCGTCTTGCGCGCTGAGCCAAAAGAACTATTTTAGGGCAACCACAGCGCGCGGCCTCCCACAGGCCCCGAGGGGCCCTCGAAAAGACTGGACCCCTTTCCGACAACCCATTGGCCGAACCCCCTCTCCACCCCTTGCAGACCCCAGGCTATAGCTCACCGCCGCCCTGTTTCCGTGCCTTGCACGTGGGCGGAAGCACTATTTTAGGACAAGTCTCTGGCAGCGGCCTCCCACAGGCCCCCCGAGGGCCCTCGAAAAGACTGGAGCCCTTTCCGATGGCCGTGGCAGAACCCCCTCCCACCCCCACGGGCCCAAGGCTGTAGCACACGCCCCCGCCCCTCTTCGCGCCTTGCGCTGGGCGAAAGCACTATTTTAGGGCAAGCCTCCGGCGCGGCCTCAGACAGGCCCCGAGGCCCTCGAAAGACTAGACCCCTTTCAGGCAAGTGGCTGAACCCCCTCCCACGGGCCCAAGGCTGGCGTCACGGGCCCCCCCCTTTGCGCCTTGCGCACGCCCGTAATATTTAGGGCAATCCTCTGGCCGGTGCCTCCCACAGGCCCCAGGGCCCTCGAAAGACTAGACCCCTTTCCGACAGCCAGTGGCGAACCCCCCTCCCACCCCACGGGCCCAAGGCTGCGCGCCCCGTCCCTCTTCAGCGCCTTGCATGCTAAACGACGATATTTTAGGGCAAGCCTCAGCCACGGCCTCCCACAGGCCCCGGGGCCCTCGCAAGCTGGACCCCTTTTGACAGCCCAGGATGAACCCCCTCCCCACCCCCACGGGCACAAGGATGCTTAGCCCCGCCCGCCCTGTTTGGCCTTGCGCAGCAGCGAAGCACTATTTTAGGGCAAGCCTCTGGCGCGGACCACCCACCCCCAGGGCCCTCGAAAGACTGAACCCCTTTCCGGCCAGGCCGATGGCGAACCCCTCCCTAGCCCCTACAGGCCCAAGGCTATAGCACAACGCCCCCGGCCCGTGTTTCGCGCCTTGCGCCGCTGGGCCAGCACTATTTTAGGGCAAGCCTCAGCCGGCCTCCGAGCCCCGAGGCCCTAAAAGACTGGACTCCTTTCCGATAACCCATTGGCGAACCCCCTCCCATTACAGACCCCAGGCTACTCTTTGCCCCGCCCCTGTTTGGCGCCTTGCGCTGTGGGCCGAAGCACTATTTTAGGGCAAGCCTCGCTGCAGCCTCTCCAGGCCCCAGGGCCCTCGAAAGACTGGACCCCTTTCCGGCCGGTGGCGAACCCGCCTCCCCCCCACGGGCCCAAGGCTATAACTGCTTGCCGCCGCCCTTGTTTTCGTGCCTTCAGCCGATGGGCAGCACTATTTTAGGGGCAAGACTCTGGCTGACCTCCACAGGCACCCAGGGCCCTTGAAAAGACTGAACCCCTTTTCGACAGCCCGATGGCGAACCCCCTCCCGCCCCTACGGGCTATAACTTCTTGCCCCGCCCCATTTGTGCCTTGCGTCGCTGGGTCAGAAGTACTATTTTAGGGTAAGCCTCTGGCCGCGGCCTCCAGGCACCCAGGGCCTCGAAAGGCGGACCCCTTTCCGACAGCCCGTGGCGAACCCCTCCCGCCCCCTACGTGCCCAAGGCTATAGCACACCGCCCCGCCCTTGTTTGGCGCCTTGCGGCGATGGGCGAAAGCACTATTTTAGGGCAAGACTGCAGTCGCGTGACCACCCTGCGAGCCCCAGGGGCCTCGAAAGAACTGAACCCCTTTCCGGCCAGGCCGTGGCGAACCCCTCCCACCCCTCTGAGGCCCAAGGCTGCTTCGCGCCCCGCCCACTGTTTGCGCCTTGCGCAGCCACTATGTTAGGGCAAGCCTCGGGTCGCGGCCTCCCACCGGCCCCCAGGGGCCTAAAAGACTGGACTCCTTTCCGATAACCCGGTGGCAGACCCCCTCCCACCCCCAGGACCCAAGGCTATAGCACACCGCCCCCGCCCCCTGTTTCGTGCCTTGGGCCGCTGGGCCAGAAGCACTTTTTTAGGGCAAGCCTCTGGCCGCGACCTGCTGAGCCCCAGGGCCCTCGAAAACTGGACCCCTTTCAATAGCCCGGTGGCGAACCCCCCCACCTCCACGGGCCCAGAGCTGCTTTGCCCCGCCCGCATTTGCCTTGCGCGTGGGTCAGTACTATTTTAGGGTAAGCCTCGCGCGGCCTCCACAGGCCCAGGGCCCTCAGGCGGACCCCTTTCCGACAGCCCGTGGCGAACCCCCTCCCCACCCCTAGGGCCCAGGCTATACCCCCCCATGTTTCGCGCCTTGCGCTGTGGGCCAAGCTTATTTTAGGGCAAGCCTCGGCTGCAGCCTCTCACAGGCCCCGAGGGCCCTCGAAAGACTGGACCCCTTTCCGGCCCGGACTGGCGAACCCGCCTCCCACCCCCACGGGCCCAGGCTATAGCCGCCGCCCCTTGTTTCGAGCCTTGCGCGATGGGCGAAGCACTATTTTAGGGCAAGCCTCTGGCGCGGCCACCCAGGCCCAGGGGCCCTCGAGAAGACTGAACCCCTTTTCGACAGGCCGGTGGCGAACCCCTCCCACCCTCACAGGCCCAAGGCTATAACAACGCCCCGCCCGCATTTGGCGCCTTGCGCCTGGGCCCAGAAGCACTATTTTAGGGCAAGCCTGCAGCGCGGCCTCCCGAGCCCCACGAGGCCCTAAAAAGACTGGACTCCTTTCCGGCAACCGACTGGCGAACCCCCTCCCCACCCCCCAGACCCAAGGCTATAGCACACCGCCGCGCCCCTGTTCGTGCCCTGCGCGATGGGCGGAAAGCACTATTTTAGGGCAACCCTCACGGCCACCCTGCGAGCCCCCAAGGGACCTCGAAAAGACTGGACCCCTTTCCAATAGCCCGACTGGCTGAACCCCCCACCTCCCAGGCCCAAGGCTATCTTGCCCCGCCCCTCTTCGCGCCTTGCGCCTGTGGGCCAGAAGCAATATTTTAGGGCAATCCTCGGCCGCGGCCTCCCAGTCCCAGGGCCCTAAAAACTGGACTCCTTCCGACAACCTTTGTTGGCGAACCCCCTCCCACCCCCACGGGCCCAAGGCTATAGCACCACCGCCGCCCCTGTTTTCGTGCCACTGCGCCCGATGGGCGGAAAGCACTATTTTAGGAGCAAGCCTGCAGCGCGGCCGCAGGCCTCAAGGGCCCTCGAAAAGCTGGACCCCTTTCAATAGCCCATTGGCCGAACCCCCCCCACCCCCCACGGGCCCAAGGCTACTGCTTTACCCCGCCTCTTCGCGCCTTCCGCCGCTGGGCGAAAGCCTTGTTTTAGGGCAGAGACTCTGGCGCGGCCTCCTGAGCCCCGAGGGCCCTCGAAAAAGACTGAACCCCTTTTGGCCCGGTGGCGAACCCCCTCCCCACCCCACGTGCCCAAGGCTGCTATAGCACGCCCCGTCCCTGTTTGAGCCTTGCGCGCTGGGACAAAAGCACTATTTTAGGACAAGCCTCGGCGCGGCTTCCAGCTGGCCCCTGAGGGCCCTCGAAGCTGGACCCTTTCCGAGGCAGCCCGGTGGATGAACCCCCTCCCACCGCCACCGGCCCAAGGCTATAACTTCGCCCCGCCCATTTGCCTTGCGCCGCTGGGTCAGAAGCACTATTTTAGGGCAAACCTCTGGCCGCGGCCTCCCACAGGCCCCCTGAGGGCCCTAAAAAAGACTGGACTCCTTTCCGATAACCCGACTGGCCGAACCCCCCTCCCCACCCCCCACGGGCCCAAGGCTATAGCACACCGCCCCCGCCCCCTGTTTCGCGCCTTGCGCCGATGGGCCAGAAGCACTATTTTAGGGCAAGCCTCTGGCCGCGGCCTCCAACAGGCCCCCCAAGGGCCCTCGAAAAGATTGGACCCCTTTTTGACAACCCGACTGGCCGAACCCCCCTCCCCACCCCCCACGGGCCCAAGGCTATAGCACACCGCCGCCGCCCCCTGTTTCGTACCTTGCGCCGATGGGCCAGAAGCAGTATTTTAGGACAAGCCTCTGGCCGCGGCTTCCCACAGGCCCCCCGAGGGCCCTCGAAAAGACTGGACCCCTTTCCGACAGCCCGACTGGATGAACCCCCCTCCCCACCAGCCACCGGCCCAAGGCTATAGCACACCGCCCCCGCCCCCTGTTTCACGCCTTGCGCCGCTGGGACAGAAGCCCTATTTTAGGGCAAGCCACTGTCCATGACCTCCAGCGCCCGAGGCCTCGAAAAGACTGGACCCTTTCCGACAGTCCGACTGGCGAACCCCCTCCCGCCCCCTCACAGACCCAGGCTATAACACCGCCCCGCCCGCCCTGTTTGGCCTTGCGCCCGATGGGGTAGGGCAAGCCTCTGGCGCGGCCTCCAACAGGCCCCGAGGCCCTCGAAAAATTGGACCCCTTTTGACAACCCGACTGGCGAACCCCCTCCCCCACCCCACGGGCCCAAGGCTATACTTTGCCGCCGCCCTGTTTCGTACCTTGCGCGATGGGCCAGAAGCAGTATTTTAGGACAAGCCTCTGGCGCGGCCTCCCGAGCCCCTAGGGCCCTCAAAGACTGGACCCCTTTCCGACAGCCCGGTGGCGAACCCCCGCACCCCCTCTGGGCCCAAGGCCATAGCACACGCCCGCCCTGTTTCGCATCATTCGGCCGAAGCACTATTTTAGGGTAAGCCTCTGCGCGGCCTCACAGGCCCCTAGACCCTCAAGACTGGACCCCTTTCCAGCAACCCATTGTGGCAGAACCCCCTCCCACCCCACAGGCCCAAGGCTATAACTTACGCCCCGCCCCTCTTTCGCACCTTGCTTGCTGGGCAGGAAGCACTATTTAGGACAAGCCTCTGGGCCTTGACCTCCACTGAGCCCCCCAAGGGCCCTCAAAAGGCTGGACCCCTTTTCGACAGCCCGACTGGCAGAACCCCCTCCCCACCCCTCGGGCCCAAGGCTATAACACTGCCCCGCCCCTGTTTGGCGCCTTGCGCTGGGCCAAGCACTATTTAGGGTAAGCCTCTGGCGCGGCCTCCCAGGCCCCGAGGGCCCTCAAAAAGACTGGACCCCTTTCCGACACCCCGACTGGCCGAACCCCCCTCCCCACCCCCCACGGGCCCAAGGCTATAGCACACCGCCCCCGCCCCCTCTTTCGCACCTTGCGCCGCTGGGCCAGAAGAACTATTTTAGGACAAGCCTCTGGACGCGGCTTCCCACAGGCCCCCCGAGGGCCCTCGAAAAGACTGGACCCCTTTCCGACAGCCCGACTGGATGAACCCCCCTCCCCACCCGCCACCGGCCCAAGGCTATAGCACACCGCCCCTGTTTGCGCCTTGCGCCTTGTTGAGACAAGCCTATTTTAGGGCAAGCCACAGCGCGGCCTCCACAGGCGCCTGAGGGCCCTCGAAAAACTGGACCCTTTCCGAGCAGTCCACTGGCGAACCCCTTCCCCCACTATGGGCCCAAGGCTGTACACCGCCCCCGCCCCCTGTTTCGTGCCTTGCGCGATGGGCCAAGCAGTATTTTAGGACAAGCCTCAGCGCGGCCTCCCACGAGCCCCCCTGGGCCTCAAAGCTGGACCCCTTTCGACAGCCCGACTGGCGAACCCCCCGCACCCCCTGGGCCCAAGGCCGCCTTTGCCCGCCCCTGTTTGGCGCCATGCGCGGTCGGAGAAGCACTATTTTAGGGTAAGCCTCTGGCCGCCTCCAGGCCCCAAGCCCTCAGCTGGACCCCTTTCCGACAACCCGTGGCGAACCCCCTCCCCACCCCCCAAGCCCCAAGGCTATAGCACACCGACCCCGCCCCCTGTTTCGCACCTTGCGCGGCTGGGCCAGAAGCACTTTTTTAGGGCAACCCTCTGGCGGCCTCCAGAGCCCCACAGGGCCCTCAAAAATGGACCCCTTTCCGACAGCCCGGTGGCGAACCCCCTCCACCCCCCTACAGCCCAAGGCTATAGCACACCGCCCCCGCCCCCTGTTTCGCGCCTTGCTCCGCTGGGCCAGAAGCACTATTTTAGGGTAAGCCTCTGGCCGCGGCCTCACGAGCCCCAGGGGCCCTCGAAGGGACCGGACCCCTTTCCGAGCAACCCGACTGGCGAACCCCCTCCCACCCCTGACCCAAGGCTATAGCACACCGCCCCCGCCCCCTCTTTCGCACCTTGCGCCGCTGGGCCAGAAGAACTATTTTAGGACAAGCCTCTGGGCCTTGGCTTCCCACGGGCCCCAGGGGCCCTCGAAAAGACTGGACCCCTTTCCAGGCAAGCCCGGTGGATGAACCCCCTCCCCCACCGCCACGGCCCAGGCTATAACACCGCCCCGCCCCTGTTTCGCCTTGCGCCTTTAGGGCAAGCCACTGGCCCTCCCAGAGCCCCTAGGGCCCTCAAAAGACTGGACCCCTTTCCGACAACCCGGTGGCGAACCCCCTCCCACCCCCACGGGCCCCAAGGCTATAGCACACCGCCCGCCCTCTTTACCTTGCGCGTGAGCGAAGCACTTTTTTAGGACAAGCCTCTGGGCCGGCCTCCCAAACCCCTAGACCTCAAAACTGGACCCCTTTCCGACAGCCCGTGGCGAACCCCCTCCCACCCCTACAAGGCTATAGCACCTGCCCCGCCCCCTGTTTGGCGCCTTGCGCTGGGCCAAGCACTATTTTAGGGTAAGCCTCTGGCGCGGCCTCCCACAGGCCCAGGGCCCTCAAAAGACTGGACCCCTTTCCGAGGCAACCCGGTGGCGAACCCCCTCCCACCCCACGGGCCCAAGGCTATACACCGCCCCGCCCCTCTTCGCACCTTGCGGCTGAGCGGAAGAACTATTTTAGGACAAGCCTCTGGGCCTTCCCAGGCCCCGAGACCCTCGAAAAAGCTGGACCCCTTTCCGACAGCCCAGTGGATGAACCCCCTCCCCACCGCCCACCGGCCCAAGGCTATAACTTTGCCCCGCCCCCTGTTTCGCGCCTTGCGCCGCTGGGACAGAAGCCCTATTTTAGGGCAAGCCACTGGCCGCGGCCTCCCACAGGCGCCCTGAGGGCCCTCGAAAAGACTGGACCCTTTCCGACAGTCCGACTGGCCGAACCCCCTTCCCCCCCCACTATGGGCCCAAGGCTATAGCACACCGCCGCCGCCCCCTGTTTCGTGCCTTGCGCCGATGGGCCAGAAGCAGTATTTTAGGACAAGCCTCTGGCCGCGGCCTCCCACAGGCCCCCCGAGGGCCCTCGCGAAGCAGGACCGTTTCCGACAGCCCGACTGGCGGAACCCCCCTCCCCGCCCCCTACGGGCACAAGGCTATAGCACACTGCCCCCGCCCCCTGTTTCGCGCCTTGCGCTGGTGGGCCAGAAGCACTATTTTAGGGTAAGCCTCTGGCCGCGGCCTCCCACAGGCCCCCCGAATGGGTCTTGGTCCGCGGGGGTTAAGGAGGGGGGTTCGGGGGCTCTGGGCGTCGGAAATGGGTCTTGTCTTTTCGAGGGGCCTCGTGTGCCCATTAGGAGGCTACGGTCAGAGGCCTGCCCTAAAATGACCAGAATTACCCAGCGGCGCAGCGCGCGAAATAGTCTCCGAACCCGGTGGGCTATAGCCTTTGGTCCGCGGGGGTTGGGGGGGTTCGGGGGCTATGCGCGTCGGCAATGGGTCCAGTCTTTTCAAGGACCCTCGTGTGTGCAGTGGGAGCCTACGGTCAGAGGGCTGCCCTAAAATGGCAAGAAATGCCCAGCGGTGCAGCGCGCGAAATGGTCGCCGAGGCCGGTGGGCAATAGCCTTTGGTCCGCGGGGGTTAGGGAGGGGGGTTCGGGGGCTCTGGGAGTCAGAAATGGGGCCAGTATTTTTGAGGGGCCTCGTGTGCCCAGAGGGAGGCTACGGTCAGAGGCCTGGCCTAAAATGGCAAGAAATACCCAGCGGCGCAGCGTGCGAAATAGTTGCCAAGGGTCGGTGGGCTATAGCCTTTTGTCATGAGGGGTTGGGAAGGGGTTCGAGTTCTGAGCATCGGAGGTGGTCCAGTCTTTTCGAGGGGCCTCGTGTGCCCATTGGGAGGCTACGGTCGGAGGCCTGCCCTAAAATGGCAAAAAATGCCTAGCGGTGCAGCGCACGAAAAAGTCACCGAGGCCGGTGGGCTATAGCGTCTGTTCTGCGGAATTTGGGGAGGGGGGTTCGGGGGCTCTGGGAGTCGGAAATGGGTCCAGTCTTTTCGAGGGGTCTCGTGTGCCCAGTGGGAGGGTACAGTCAGAGGCTTGCCCTAAAAAGGTAAAAAATGCCAGTGGCTGTGGCGAAATAGTCGCCAAGGCACATGGACTATGAGGCCCTTGAGGGGTTGGGGAGGGTTCGAGACTCTGGGCATCGAAAATGGGTCCAGCCTTTTTGAGGGTCCTCATGTGCTCGATGGGAGCCTACATTAAACTTGCCCTAAAAGGTAAAAATGCCCCACAGCAGGCGTGAAATAGTCTCGAGGCGGTGGGCTATAGCGTCATTCGCGGGGGTGGGGGGGGGGGGTCCGGCCACTCTGAGCATTGGGAATGGGTCTAGTCTTTTTGAGGGGCCACGTGTGCCCAGTGGGAGGCTACGGTCAGAGGCCTGCCCTAAAACGGCAAGAAATACCCAGCCTTGTGCCGAAATAATCGTAGGGCAGTGGGCTATAGCCTTTGGTCATGAATTTGGGGAGGGGTTCGGGAGCTCTGAGTCGGAAATGGGTCCGATCTTCGAGGTCTCGTGTGCCAGATGGGAGGCTCTTGTCGAGCCTGCCTAAAATGGCAAGAAAAGCCCAGTAGCGGCGCTCGAAATAATCGTGAGGCGGTGGGCTAAAGCCTTTGGTCAGCGGGTTTGGGAGGGGTTCGAGACTCACTGAGCATCAGAAATGGGAACGGTCTTTTCGAGGCCACGTATGCCGATGGGAGGCTACGGTCGAGGCCTGCCTAAAACAGCAAAAATACCCAGCGCGTAGCGAAATAAGTCAGCCGAGGCAGGTGGGCTATAGCCTTTGGTCGCGGAATTTGGGAAGGGGGTTGGGGCTCTGGAAGTCGAAATGGGTCGATCTTCGAGGTCTCGTGTGATGGGAGGCTACTGTCAGAGGCCTGCCCTAAAATGGCAAGAAATGGCCAGTGGCGCAGCGTGCGAAATAGTAGCAGAGGCCGGTGGGCTATGGCCTTTAGTCCAGGTTTGGGGAGGGTTGGGGACTGGGCATCGAAATGGGAGCAGTCTTTTCGAGCCTGTGTGCCAGAAGGAGGCTACGGTCAGCCTACCTAAAATGCCAAAAAATACACAGCGGCGTGCGAAATAATCACAAGGCATTTGGGCTATAGCGTTTGGTCCGCGGTGGTTGGGGAGGGGGGTTCGGGGGCTCTGGGCGTCGGAAATGGGTCCAGTCTTTTCGAGGGGCCTCGTGTGCCTAGTGGGAGGGTACAGTCAGAGGCACGACCTAAAATTGCAAGAAATGCACAGCAGCACAATGCGCGAAATAGTCGCCAAGGCCGGTGGGCTATAGCCTTCGGCCCGCGGGGGTTGGGGAGGGGGTTCGGGTACTCTGGGTGTCGAAAATGGGTCCAGCCTTTTTGAGGGTCCTCGTGTACTCAGTGGGAGCCTACATTCAGAGGCTTGCCCTAAAAAGGTAAGAAATGCCCAGTGCGGCCTCGAAATAGTCTCAAGGCGGTGGGCTATAGCGGTATTCAGCGGGGTTGGGGAGGGTTCGAGGGACTACAGGCATTGGGAATGGGTCCAGTCTTTTTGAAGGGCCACGTGTGCCCAGTTGGGGGCTACGGTCAGAGGCCTGCCCTAAAACGGTAAGAAATACCAGTGGCCTTGAAATAGTCGTTGAGGCCCGTGGGCTATAGCCTTTGGTCCGCGGGATTTGGGGAGGGGGGTTCGGGGGCTCTGGGAGTCGGAAATGGGTCCAGTCTTTTCGAGGGGTCTCGTGTGCCCAGTGGGAGGCTACGGTCAGAGGCCTGCCCTAAAATGACCAGAATTACCCAGCGGCGCAGCGCGCGAAATAGTCTCCGAACCCGGTGGGCTATAGCCTTTGGTCCGCGGGGGTTGGGGGGGTTCGGGGGCTATGCGCGTCGGCAATGGGTCCAGTCTTTTCAAGGACCCTCGTGTGTGCAGTGGGAGCCTACGGTCAGAGGGCTGCCCTAAAATGGCAAGAAATGCCCAGCGGTGCAGCGCGCGAAATGGTCGCCGAGGCCGGTGGGCAATAGCCTTTGGTCCGCGGGGGTTAGGGAGGGGGGTTCGGGGGCTCTGGGAGTCAGAAATGGGCCCAGTATTTTTGAGGGGCCTCGTGTGCCCAGAGGGAGGCTACGGTCAGAGGCCTGCCCTAAAATGGCAAGAAATACCCAGCGGCGCAGCGTGCGAAATAGTTGCCAAGGGTCGGTGGGCTATAGCCTTTGGTCCGCGGGGGTTGGGGAGGGGGGTTCGGGGGTTCTGGGCATCGGAAATGGGTCCAGTCTTTTCGAGGGGCCTCGTGTGCCCATTGGGAGGCTACGGTCGGAGGCCTGCCCTAAAATGGCAAAAAATGCCCAGCGGTGCAGCGCACGAAAAAGTCACCGAGGCCGGTGGGCTATAGCGTCTGTTCTGCGGGGGTTGGGGAGGGGGGTTCGGGGACTCTTGGCGTCGGAAATGGGTCCAGTCTTTTTGAGGGGCCTCGTGTGCCCAGTGGGAGGCTACAGTCAGAGGCACGACCTAAAATGGCAAGAAATGCACAGTGGCACAACGCGCGAAATAGTCGCCAAGGCCTGTGGGCTATAGGCTTCGGCCCGCGGGGGTTGGGGAGGGGGTTCGGGGACTCTGGGCATCGAAAATGGGTCCAGCCTTTTTGAGGGTCCTCATGTGCTCAGTGGGAGCCTACATTAAGAGGCTTGCCCTAAAAAGGTAAAAATGCCCCACGGCGCAGAGCGTGAAATAGTCTCCGAGGCCGGTGGGCTATAGCGTCTGTTCCGCGGGGGTTGGGGAGGGGGGTTCGGGGACTCTGAGCATTGGGAATGGGTCCAGTCTTTTTCAGGGGCCACGTATGCCCAGTGGGAGGCTACGGTCAGAGGCCTGCCCTAAAACGGCAAGAAATACCCAGTAGCCTTGGCCTTGAAATAATCAGCCGAGGCCAGTGGGCTATAGCCTTTGGTCCGCGGAATTTGGGGAGGGGGGTTCGGGGGCTCTGGGAGTCGGAAATGGGTCCAGTCTTTTCGAGGGGTCTCGTGTGCCCAGTGGGAGGCTACTGTCAGAGGCCTGCCCTAAAATGGCAAGAAAAGCCCAGCGGCGGCCTTTCGAAATAATCGCCCAGGGCAGTGGGCTAAAGCCTTTGGTCCAGCCCAGGTTTGGGGAGGGTTAGGGACTCTGGGCATCAGAAATGGGAACAGTCTTTTCGAGGGGCCACGTATGCCCAGTGGGAGGCTACGGTCAGAGGCCTGCCCTAAAACGGCAAGAAATACCTAGTGGCCGCGAAATAATCAGCCGAGCGGTGGGCTATAGCCTTTGGTCCGCGGAATTTGGGGAGGGGGGTTCGGGGGCTCTGGGAGTCGGAAATGGGTCCAGTCTTTTCGAGGGGTCTCGTGTGCCCAGTGGGAGGCTACTGTCAGAGGCCTGCCCTAAAATGGCAAGAAATGCCCAGCGGCGCAGCGCGCGAAATAGTCGCCGAGGCCAGTGGGCTATAGCCTTTGGTCCGCTGGGTTTGGGGAGGGGGGTTCGGGGACTCTGGGCATCAGAAATGGGAACAGTCTTTTCGAGGGGCCTTGTGTGCCCAGTGGGAGGCTACGGTCAGCGGCCTACCCTAAAATGCCAAGAAATGCACAGCGGCACAGCGTGCGAAATAGTCACCAAGGCCGCTGGGCTATAGCGTTTGGTCCGCGGGGGTTGGGGAGGGGGGTTCGGGGGCTCTGGGCGTCGGAAATGGGTCCAGTCTTTTCGAGGGGCCTCGTGTGCCCAGTGGGAGGGTACAGTCAGAGGCACGACCTAAAATGGCAAGAAATGCACAGCAGCACAATGCGCGAAATAGTCGCCAAGGCCGGTGGGCTATAGCCTTCGGCCCGCGGGGGTTGGGGAGGGGGTTCGGGGACTCTGGGCGTCGAAAATGGGTCCAGCCTTTTTGAGGGTCCTCGTGTACTCAGTGGGAGCCTACATTCAGAGGCTTGCCCTAAAAAGGTAAGAAATGCCCCGCGGCGCAGCGCCCGAAATAGTCTCCGAGGCCGGTGGGCTATAGCGGCTGTTCCGCGGGGGTTGGGGAGGGGGGTTCGGGGACTCTGGGCATTGGGAATGGGTCAGATCTTTGAAGACCCACGTGTGCCCAGTTAGAGGGCTACTGATCGAGAGGCCTGCCTAAAGCATAAGAAATACCAGCGTGGCCTTGAAATAATCGTCGAGGCGGTGGGCTATAGCCTTTGGTCCAGCGGGATTTGGGGAGGGGTTCGGGGGCTGGGAGTGAAATGGGTCGATCTTTTCGAGGTCTCGTGTGCCCGATGGGAGGCTACGGTCAGAGGCCTGCCCTAAAATGGCAAGAAATACCCGACGGCGCGCGTGAATTAGTCAGAGGCCAGTGGGCTATAGCCTTTTGTCCGCTGGGTTTGGGGAGGGGGGTTCGGGGGCTTTGGGAGTCGGAAATGGGTCCAGCCTTTCGAGGGGTCTCGTGTGCCCAGTGGGAGGCTACGGTCAGAGGCCTGCCCTAAAATGGCAAGAAATGCAGCTGGCAACTGCTGTGAAATAATCGCCAGGCGGTGGGCTATAGCGTCTGTTCCGCGGGGGTTGGGGAGGGGGGTTCGGGGACTCTGGGCATCAGAAATGGGCCCAGTCTTTTCGAGGGGGGTCGTGTGCCTAGAGGGAGGCTACGGTCAGAGGCCTGCCCTAAAATGGCATGAAATGCCCAGCGGCGCAGCGCGCGAAATAGTCGCCAAGGCCAATGGGCTATAGCCTTTGGTCGGCCCAGGTTTGGGAGGAGTTCGGGGCTCTGGGCGTCGAAATGGGTCTTGTCTTTTCGAGGGCCTCGTGTGCCCGGTGGGAGGCTACGGACGAGGCCCGCCTAAAAGCGACAAAAATGCCCAGTAGCAGCTTGCGAAATAATGGCGAGCTGTGGGTTATCGCCTTTGGTCGCGGAGGTTGGGGAGGGTTGGGGCTGGGCATCGGAAATGGGTCTGATCTTTTGAGGGCCTCGTGTCCCAGGGGAGGCTTCTGATGAGGCCACCCTAAAACCATAAGAAATACCAGTGACACGGCCGCAGCGAAATAGTCGCCAGGCGGTGGGCTATAGCCTTTGTACAGGGGTTGGGAAGGGGGATTCGGCGGCTTTGGGCGTCAGAAATGGGTCTTGCCTTTTCGAGGCCTTCCCTAAAATGGGAGACTACGGTCAGAGGCCTTCCCTAAAATGGCAAGAAATGCCCAGTGGCGCAGCTTGCGAAATAGTCGCCGAGGCCGGTGGGCTATAGCCTTTGGTTCCCGGGGGTTGGGGAGGGGGGTTCGGGAGCTCTGGGCGTCAGAAATGGGTACAGTCCTTTCAAGGGGCCTCATGTGCCCAGAGGGAACCTACGGTCAGAGGCCTGCCATAAAATGGCAAGAAATGCCCAGCAGCGCGGCTTGCGAAATAGTCACCGAGGCCGGTGGGGTATAGCCTTTGGGCCGCGGGGGTTGGGGAGGGGGGTTCGGGGGCTCTGGGCGTCGCAAATGGGTCTTGTCTTTTCGAGGGGCCTTGTGTGTCCAGTAGGAGGCTACGGTCAGAGGCCTGCCCTAAAATGACAAGAAATGACCAGCGGCGCAGCATGCGAAATAGTCACCGAAGCTGGTGGGTTATAGCCTTTGGCCCGCGGGGGTTGGGGAGGAGGGTTCGGTGGCTTTGGGTGTCGGAAATGGATTTTGTCTTTTTGAGAGGCCTCGTGTGCCCAGTAGGAGGCTTGATTGATCTTGCCACAAATAGCGGGGAATTGCCAGTATTGTGTGTGTGAGTGTCAGCCGGGCGGTGGGCTATAGCCTTTAGTCCTTGAGGATTGGGGGTTGAGGGCTCTGGGTGTCAGAAATGGGTCCAGTCTTTTCAAGGGGCCTCATGTGCACAGAGGGTGCCTCTGATCGAGGCACTGCCTACAAATGGCAGAAATACCCAGTGTGACGCGAAATAATCGCCGGCCGGTGGGCTATAGCCTTTGGTCCGCGGGGGTTGGGGAGGGGATCGGGGGCTCTGTACGTCGAAAATGGGTCGGTATTTTCGGACGGGCCTCGTGTCTGATGGGAGGCTATGGACGAGCACCTAAAGTGGCAAGACATGGCCCGGTGGCCGGCGAAATAGTCGCTAAGCCCAATGAGCTATGGCCTTTGGTCCGCGGGGGTTGGGGAGGGGGGTTCCGGGGCTCTGGGTGCCGGAAATGGGTCCAGTCATTTCAAGGGTCCCTGTGTGCCCAGTGGGAGGCTACAGTCAGAGGCCTGCCCTAAAATGGCAAGAAATGATGCAGTGCGTGTAGCGTGAAATAATCGGCCGGTGGGCTATAACTGATCATGAGGGTTGGGGAGGGGGGTTCCGGGGCTCTGGGTGTCAAAAATGGGTACAGCCTTTTCGAGGGTCCTCGTGTGCCCAGTGGGAGACTACGGTCAGAGGCCTGCCCTAAAATGGCAAGAAATGCCCAGCGGCGAAGCGGCGAATAGTCACCGACGCCGGTGGCCTATAGCCTTTAGTCTGCGGGGGTTGGGGAGGGTTGGAGGCTCAGGGTTGAAAATGGTTCAGATCTTTTCGGGGGCCTTATGCGCCCGATGGGAGGCTCTGGTCGAGCCTGCCTTAAAATGGCAAAATGCCCAGTGACAAAGCGAAATAATCGCGAGGCGGTGGGCTATAGCCTGGTCCATGAGGTTGGGGAGGCGGGGTTCGAGCTCTGGGCATCGGAAATGGGTCCAGTGTTTTCGAGGGGCCTTTTGTGCCCAGTGGGAGACTACCGTCAGAGGCCTGCCCTAAAATGTTAAGAAATACCCAGCGGCGAAGCGCGCGAAATAGTCTCCGACGTCGGTGGGCTATAGCCTTTGGTCCGCGGCGGTTGGGGAGAAACGTTCTGGGGCTCTGGGCGTCTGAAATGGAGTACAGTCTTTTGAAGGTCCTCGTGTGCCCAATGGGAGGCTACTGGTCAGAGCCACGATCTAAAATGGCAAAAATACCCAGCGGAACAGCGAAATAGTCGCCAAGGCGGTGGGCCATACTGGTCCCGCGGGGTTGGGCGGAGGGTTCGGGGTTACAGGCGTCGGAAATGGGTACATTCTTTTCGAGGTCGTCGTGTACCGAGGAGACTACGGTCAGAGGGCTGCCTAAAATGGCAATAAATGCCAATGACCTTGAAATAATCGGCGAGGCGGTGGGCTGTAGCCTTTGGTCATGAGGAGAGGGATTCGGGGGCTCTGGGGGTCGGAAATGGGTCCAGTCATTTCGAGGTTCCTCGTGTGCCCAGTGGGAGGCTACGGTCAGAGGCCTGCTCTAAAATTGCAAGAAATGCCAGTGATGCGGTAGCGAAATAATCATGAAATTTGGTGAGCTATAGCCTTTGGTCCATGAGGGTTGGGAGGCGGGGTTGGGAGCTACTGGGCGTCGGAAATGGGTCCAGCCATTTGAGGTCTCGTGTGGATGGGAGGCTACGGTCGAGCCACCCTAAAATGGCGAAATGCCCGGTGGGAGACTACGGTCGAGGCACATACAAATGGCAAGAAATATCCAGTGACGAGCGAAATAATCGCCAAGCGGTGGGCTATAGCCTTTGGTCTGCGGGGGTTGGGGAGAGGGGATCGGGGGCTCTGTACGTCGAAAATGGGTCCAGTATTTTCGACGGGCCTCATGTGTGCAGTGGGAGGCTACGGTCAGAGGCCTGCCCTAAAATGGTAAAAAATGCCCGGTCTGTGAAATAGACTCACGGCCGGTGGGCCCATAGCCCTTGGTCCACGTGGGTTGGGAAGAGGGTTTGGGGCCACGGGCATCGGAAATATGAACAGTCATTTGAGGGTCCTTGTGTGCCCGGTGGGAGACTACGGTCGAGAGGCACATACAAATGACAAGACATGCCCAGTGGCCTTGTGTGAAATAATGGCCAGGCGGTGAGCTATAACCTTTGATGCAGGGGTTGGGAAAGGGGTTCGGCCGGGTGTCGGAAATGGGTAGAAGTCATTTTGGAGGCCTAGTGTGCCCGATGGGAGGCTACGGTCGAGGCACTGCCTAAAATGGGCAATACCCAGTGATGCGGCGCCAGAAATAGTCGCCGAGGCGGTGGGCTCTGACCTTTGGTCTGCGGGGTTGGGAGGGTGGTTCGGGGCTGCAGGTGTCGAAATGGTACAACCTTTTCGAGGTCTCGTGTGCCCAGTGGGAGACTACGGTCAGAGGCCTGCCCTAAAATGGCAAGAAATGCCAGCGAATAGTCACCTGGCCTATGCTATAAGTGCGGGGTTGGGGAGGGGGTTCGGAGGCTCACAGGGTTCTGAAATGGGTCCAGTCTTTTCCAGGGCCTTATGCACTTGATGGGAGGCTACGGTCGAGGCACCTTAAAATGGCAAGAAATGCCAGCGACAAAGCCGAAATAGTCATGGAGGCGGTGGGCTATAGCCTTTGGTCTTGAGGTTGGGTAGGGGTTCGGCGGCTTTGGGCGTCGGAAATCTGTCCAGCCTTTTCGAGGGGACTCGTGTGCCCAGTGGGAGGCTACGGTCAGAGACCTGTCGTAAAATGGCAAGAAATGCCCAGCGGCACAGTGCACGAAATAGTTGCCGGGGCCGGTGGGCTATAGCATCTGTTCCACGGGGGTTCGGGAGGGGGGTTCGGGGACTCACAGGCACGGGTGTGTCTAGTCTTTTGAGTGGCCTCGTGTGCTCGGTGGGAGCCCTCTGATCGAGGCCTGCCCTAAAAAGGCAAGAAATGTCAACAGCGCGTGGCAGGTATCTCGAAGCCGGTGGGCTATAGCCTTTAGTCGCGGGTGTTGGGGAGGATTCGGGGCTCTGGGCGTGAGAAATGGGTCTGAGTCTTTTGAGGGGCCTCATCGCCCGGTGGGAGGCTACAGTCGAGGCTGCCCTAAAATGGCAAGAAATACCAGTGACGCGATCTGTGAAATAATCGCCGGCGGTGGTCTATAGCCTTTGGTCCCATGAGGGTTGGGGAGGGTTGAGGGCTCAGGCGTCGGAAATGGGTCTGAGTCTTTTCGAGGGCCTTGTCTTGATGGGAGGCTTCTGATCGAGCCTGCCGTAAAATGGCAAGAAATACCATGGTAGCATGCGCGAAAATAATGTGCTGGTGGGCTATAATCTGTCATTCCACGGGGTTTGGGAGGGTCGGGATTACAGGCATGGAAATTTGTTTAGTATTTTTGAGGGCCTCGTGTGCTCGGTGGGAGCCTCTGGCGGCACTGCCTAAAAGACAAGAAATCGCCCAGCGCGGTCATAAAATCTGATCTTTTCGAGGTCCTTGTGTGTCGATTGGGAGGCTACGGTGAGCTGCCACAAATGACGAAATACCAGTGGTGCACTGAAATATTAGCCGAGGCCGGTGAGCTATAACCTTTGGTCCGCGGGGGTTTGGGGAGGGGGGTTCGGGGAATCTGGGTATCGGAAATGGGTCTAGTCTTTTCGAGGGGCTCCTGTGCTCAGTGGGAACCTACGGTCTGAGGCCTGCCCTAAAAAGGCAAGAAATGCTCCACGGCGCATCGCGCGAAATAGTCTACGAGCCCGGTGGGCTATAAGCTTTGGTCCGTGGGGGTTGGGGAGGGGTTGGGGGCTCACGGATGTCGAAAATGGGTACAGTATTTTTGAGGGCCCTCGTATGTCCATTGGGAGGTTACGGTCAGAAGCCTGCCCTAAAATGGCAAGAAATGTCCTACGGCGTAGCGCGTGAAATAGTCGCCGAGGCCGGTGGGCTATAGCCTTTGGTCCATGAGGTTGGGGGGGGGGGTTCGGGGAATCTGGGCATCGGAAATGGGTCTAGTCTTTTTGAGGGGCCTCGTGTGCTCAGTGGGAACCTATGGTCAGAGGCCTGCCCTAAAAGGGGAAGAAATACCCAGCGATCCAGTAGCAGGTGTCGCCGAGGCGGTGGTCCTGTAGCCTTTGGTCCCCGCGGGGTTGGGGGCCAGGGGTTCGCGGGCTGCAGGCTTGAAATGGTACAGGCGTTTTGAGGTCCTCATGTCCCGATGGGAGGCTACGGTCAAGCACCTTTAAAATGGCAAGAAATGCCAGTGATCGAGGGCGGTGGGCTATAGCGTCATTCAGCGGGGGTTGGGGAAGGGGTTGGCGGGTTGGCGGCTGGGCGTCGAAAATGGGTAATCTTTTCAGGGTCCTCGTGTGCCCGGTGGGAGACTAAGGTCGAGAGGCTGTCTAAAAGGCAAGAAATGCCAGTGACGCATAAAATAGTCGGGTCGGTGGGCTATAGCCTTTGGTGCGAGGGGTTGGGGAGGGGTTCGGGGCTGGGCGTCGAGAAATGGCTGATCATTTCGAGGTCCTCAGCGTGCCCGATCTCGCTTCGCTCGAGCCTGTAGTAAAATGGCAAGAAATACCCATGTGATCTGTGAAATAATGTAAATTTGGTGGGCTATAGTCTGTTCCAGGGGTTTGGGAGGGTCGGGATTACAGGCGCCAATTTGTTTAGTATTTTGAGGGCCTCGTGTGCTCGGTGGGAGCCTCTGCGGAAGCCTGCCTAAAAAGACAGAAATGCGCCCAGCGCGGTCATAAAATCTGATCTTTCGAGGTCCTTGTGTGTCCGGTGGGAGGCTACGGTCGAAGGCTGCCACAAATGACGAAAATACCAGTGTATTTTGAAATATTAGCGAGGCGGTGAGCTATAACCTTTGGTCCCGGGGTTTGGGGAGGGTTCGGGAATGCGGGTATCGGAAATGGGTCTAGTCTTTTCGGGGCTCACATGCTCGGTGGGAACCTACAGTGCGAGGCACATACAAAGGCAAGAAATGCTCCACAGCGCATCGCGCGAAATAGTCTTCGAGCCCGGTGGGCTATAACCTTTGGTCCGTGGGGGTTGGGGAGGGGGGTTCGGGGGCTCTGGATGTCGAAAATGGGTACAGTATTTTTGAGGGCCCTCGTATGTCCATTGGGAGGTTACGGTCAGAAGCCTGCCCTAAAATGGCAAGAAATGTCCTACGGCGTAGCGCGTGAAATAGTCGCCGCGGCGGGGGGGCTTTCGCCTTGGGCCCGCTGGGTTGGGGTGGGGGGTTCGGGGAATCTGGGCATCGGAAATGGGTCTAGTCTTTTTGAGGGGCCTCGTGTGCTCAGTGGGAACCTATGGTCGAGACACTGCCTAAAGGGAAGAAATACCCATGATCCGGTAGCAGTGTCGCCGGGCGGTGGTCTATAGCCTTTGGTCCGCGGGGGTTGGGGACGGGGGTTCGCGGGCTCTGGGCGTCAGAAATGGCTACAGACATTTCGAGGGTCCTCATGTCCCCGTGGGAGGCTACGGTCAAGCACCTAAAATAATGGCAAGAAATGCCAGTGATGCAGTTGAAAATGTCGTGGAGGACGGTGGGCTATAAGCGTCATTCATGAGGGTTGGGGAAGGGGTTGGCGGGTTGGCTCTGCAGGCGTCGAAAATGGGTACCGTCTTTTCAAGGGTCTCGTGTGAGTGGGAGACTAAGGTCAGGCCTGTCTAAAAGGCAAGAAATGCCAGTGGCCTTGATAAAATAGTCGGCGAGTCGGTGGTCTATCGCCTTTGGTCGGGGGGGGTTGGGGCGGGGTGTTCGGGGGCTCTGGGCGTCAGAAATGGCTACAGTCATTTCGAGGGTCCTCGCGTGCCCAGTGCTACGCTTCCTCGAGCTAGTAAAATGGAAGAAAATACCCGTGACCTTGTGCTGATAATGTCGATAATATGGCGGGGCAGTGGGCTATAGCCTTTGGTCCTTGAGGTTGGGGAGGAGGTTGGGGACTCATGGGTCTAGTTTTTTAGGGGCCTCGTGTGCTCCGTGCGAGCCTACGGTGAGGCCAAACCTAAAGGAAGAAATGCCCAGCGATCGGTAGCGAAATTCGCGAGGCGGTGGTCTATAGCCTTTGGTCCTTGAGGGGTTCGGGACGGGGTTCGGGGCTCTGGGCTTGAGTAATGGGTACAGACTTTTGAGGTCTCGGGTGCCCAGTGGGAGGCTACGGTGAGCACACCTAAAATGACAATGCCCAGCGGTGCAGCTCACGAAAATGTCGTGGAGGCCGGTGGGCTATAGCGTCTGTTCCGCGGGGGTTGGGGAAGGGGGTTCGGCGGGTTCGGGGGCTCTGGGCATCGGAAATGGGCACCGTCTTTTCAAGGGGCCTCGTGTGACCAGAGGGAGGCTACGGTCAGAAGCCTGCCACGAAAGGAAGAAATACTTGTGGCCTTGTGAAAGTGCTCAGAGGCAGTTGGCTATAACATCTTTACCTTAGGTGTTGGGGAGGGGGGTACGGGGGATCTATGAGACGGAAATGGGTCTAGACTTTTCGAGGGGCCACGTACGACCAATGGGAGGCGACGCTCGAGGCTGCCTAAGATGGCAAGAAATGCCAGTGACCGGTAGCAGAAATAGTCGCTGAGGCCAGTGGGCTATAGCCTTTGGTGGGGTGTTCGGGGCCTCTGGGCATCGAAAATGGGTCTAGTCTTTTTACGGGGCCTCGTGTACTCAGTGGGAACCTACGGTCTGAGGCCTGCCCTAAAAAGGCAAGAAATGCCCCGCGGCGCAGCGCGCGAAATAGTGTACGAGCCCGGTGGGCTATAGCCTTTGGTCCGCGGGGGTTGGGGTGGGGGGTTCAGGGGCTCTGGGCGTCGGAAATGGGTACAGTCTTTTCGATGGTCCTTGTGTGCCCAGTGGGAGGCTACGGTCAGAGGCCTGCCCTAAAATGGCAAGAAATGCCTAGCCAGTAGCTGCGAGAAATTGTCGCTGGGGTCGGTGGGCTATAGCCTTTGGTCCGCAGGGTTGGGGAGGGGTGTTCGGGGACTCTGGGCATCGAAAATGGGTCTAGTCTTTTGACGGGGCCTCGTGTGCTCAGTGGGAACCTACGGTCTGAGGCCTGCCCTAAAAAGGCAAGAAATGCCCTTGGTCTGATGCAGCCTTGAAATAGTGTCTGAGCCGGTGGGCTATAGCCTTTGGTCCGGGGGGGTTGGGGTGGGGGTTCGGGGGGCTCTGGGCATCGGAAATGGGTACAGTCTTTTCGATGGTCCTTGTGTGCCCAGTGGGAGGCTACAGTCGAGGCACTGCCAAAAGGAAACATGCCCGGCGATGCAGCTTGAAATAGTCGCAGAGGCCGGTGGGCTATAGCCTTTGGTCCGTGGGGGTTGGGGAGGGGGGTTCGGGGGCTCTGGACGTAGGAAATGGGTACCATCTTTTCAGGGGTCCTTGTGTGCCCAGTGGGAGGCTACGGTCAGAGGCCTGCCCTAAAATGGCAAGAAATATCCAGCGGCGTAGCGCGTGAAATAGTCGCCGAGGCCGGCGGGCTATAGCGTCTGTTCCATGGGGGTTGGAGAGTGGGGTTCAGGGATCAGAAATGGGTCCAGTCTTTTCAAGGGGCCTCGTGGTGCCAGTGGGAGTCTACGGTCAGAGGCCTGCACTAAAATGGCAAGAAATGCCTAGCAGCGCAGCGCGCGAAATATTCGCCGAGGCCGGTGGGCTACAGCCTTTGGCCCGCGGGGGTTGGGGAGGGGGTTCGGGGACTCTGGGCAACGAAAATGGGTCCAGTCTTTTGGAGGGGCCTCGTGTGATCAGTGGGAGCCTACGGTCAGAGGGCTGCCCTAAAAAGGCAAGAAATGGCCTATGCCTGTGAGAAATACTCTCGAGGCAGTGCGCTATAGCGTGCATTCCATGAGGATGGGGAGGGTTCGGGGACTCTGGGCATCGGAAATGGGTCTAGTATTTTTGAGGTGCCTCGTGTGCCCAGTGGCAGGCTACGGTCAGAGGATTACCCCAAAATGTCAAGAAATGTCCAGCGCGCGAAATAGTCGCCGAGGCCGGTGGGCCATAGCCTTTGGTCCGCGGGGGTTGGGCAGAGGGGTTCGGGGTTCTGGGCGTCTGAAATGGGTACAGTCTTTTCGAAGGTCCTCGTGTGCCCAATGGGAGGCTACTGTCAGAGCCCTGCCCTAAAATGGCAAGAAATACCCAGCAGCATGAAAAAAGTCAGGCAAGGCTAGCCCTTGGGCCAAAGGCTGTAGCCCACCGGGCTAGGCGAATATTTCGCGCGCTGCGACGCTAGGAATTTCTTGCCATTTTAGGGGCAGGCCTCGACCGTAGCCTCAGCTGGGCACTGAGAAAGATGGTACCATTTCCTGAGCCCAGAACTCCCTCCCAGTCCCACGGACCAAAGGCTATAGCCCACGACCTCTGTGACTATTTCGCGCTGCATCGCTAGTATTTCTTCCCTGAGCACCGAGGCCTGTAAAGACTAGACCCATTCGACGCGAGTCCCGAACACCCTCCCCAACCTGGAGCAAGGCCATAGCCCGGCTCGTGACAATTTCGGCGGCTGCGCGTTGGGCATTCTTGCCATCTTAGGGCAGGCCTCTGGCGTAGCCTCCATTGGGCAGGCCCCTGAAAGACTAGACCCATTCAGCGTGGCCCCGAACCCCATCCCACGGAAAAGGCGCTATGGCGAATGGCCTCGGTGATAATTTAAATGTCTTGTTGCCTTGAGCATTTCTTCCCTTTTAGGGCAGGCCTCTGACCGTAACTACCGCTGGTCTGCGAGGCCCCTTGAAACGGTGCCCATTTCGATGAGACCCACGAACCCCGAACCCCCTCCCCGGACCCCGCGGACCAAAGGATATGGCCACGAGCCTCGGCGGCTATTTCGCTTGTTGCGCCAGGCATTCTTGCCATTTAGGGCAGGCCTCTGACCGTAACCTCCCGCTGGGCACAGGCCCCTTGAAAATGCCATTCCGATGCCGAGCCCCGAACCCGACCCCTCCCGCCCAGCGGACTAAAGGCTGCCCACCGGCCTCGGCTACTTCACGGGCTGCGCCACTGGGCATTTCTTGCCATTGTAGCGTAGGGTTCTGACCGTAGCCTCCCTGAGGGACCCTCGAGGAAATGCTGTATGCCATTTCCGACTCGAGCCCCAGGAACTGACTCCCAGCCCCGCGGACCGAGGCTATGGGCCACCCTCGGCGACTATTTGGCGCGCTGCATCGCTGGGCATTTCTTCCCCAGGGCAGGCCTCGACCGTAGCCTCTCTGGTCACCACGAGGCCCTCGAAAAAGCTGGACCCATTTCCGGCCCGAGCCCTGACCCCCGACCCCGACCCCAGCGGACCAAGGCTATAGCCCGGCCACTCGTGAACTATTTGCGACTGCGCTGGGCATTTCTTGCCATTTTAGGGTAGGCCTCTGGCGTAGCCTCGTCTTGGGCACCGAGGGACCCTCGAAAGACTGTACCCATTTCCGGCAGGCCCCCCCCTCCCAGTCCCCACGGGCCCAAGGCTATAGCCCACCGGCCTCTGCGACTATTTCGCGCGTTGCATCGCTGGGCATTTCTTCCCCTTTTTGGGGTAGGCCTCTGACCGTAGCCTCCCACTGGGCAGACGAGGCACCTCAAAAATACTAGACCCATTTCCGATTCCCAGAGTCCCGAACCCCCTCCCCGACCCCAGCAGACAGGCTATACTCGCACCGGCTGGGCGAGTATTTGTGGCAGCTGCGCGCAGGCATTTCTTGCCTTTTTATGGCAGCTCTCTGACCGTAGGCTCCCACTGATCACACGAGGACCCTCCAAAAGACCGGACCCATTTCCGATGCCCAGAGTCCCCGAACCCCCTCCCCAACCCCTGCGGGCCAAAGGCTGTAGCCCACCGGCCTCGGCGAATATTTCGCGCACTGCGACGCTAGGCATTTCTTGCCATTTTAGGGCAGGCCTCTGACCGTAGCCTCCCACTGGGCACACAAGGACCCCCGAAAAGATGGTACCCATTTCCTACGCCCAGAGCCCCCGAACCCCCCTCCCCAATCCCCACGGACCAAAGGCTATAGCCCACCGGCCTCTGCGACTATTTCGCGCGTTGCATCGCTGGGCATTTCTTCCCCTTTTTGGGGTAGGCCTCTGACCGTAGCCTCCCACTGGGCACACAAGGACCATCGAAAAGACTGTACCCATTCCGATGCCCAGAGCCCCGAACCCCTCCCGACCCCAGGGCAGCGCTATAAGCGCGCTCGGCTGGAGAGTATTTGTAGCTGCGCGGGTATTCTTGCCTTTTTAGCAGCTCTCGACCGTAGGCTCCACTGATCACGAGGACCCTCAAGGCCGGACCCATTTCCGATGCGAGTCCCGAACCTCCCAGACCCTGCGGGCCAAAGGCTGTAGCCCACCGGCCTCGGCGAATATTCGCGCCTTGGCGCTAGGCATTTCTTGCCATTTTAGGGAGCCTCGACCGTAGCCTCCAGCCAGGCACACAAGGACCCCGAAAGATGGTACCCATTTCCTCGCCCGAGCCCCGAACCCCCTCCCCAGTCCCGGACCAGGCTATAGCCACGCCTCTGCGACTATTTCGCGTTGCATCGGCTGGGCATTTCTTCCCCTTTTGGGGTGGGCCTCGACCGTAGCCTCCACTTGGGCACACAAGGACCATCGAAAGACTGTACCCATTCCGATGCGAGCCCCGACCCCCTCCCCGGCCCAGCGGAGCAGATGCGCACCCGGCTGGGAGAGTATTTGGCGCTGCTGAGTATTTCTTCCCTTTTAATGGCAGCCCTCGACCGTGAGGCTCCAGCGATCACACGAGGCCCTCAAGGACGGACCCATTTCCAATGCGAGGTCCCGAACCCCCTCCCAGCCCTGCGGGCCAAAAGGCTGTAGTCCACGGCCTCGTGAATATTTCACGCCTGCTGACCTTCATTCTTGCCATTTAGGGCAGGCCTCGACCGTAGCCTCCCAGGCACACAAGGACCCCGAAAAGATGGTACCCATTTCCTCGAGCCCCGAACCCCCCTCCCCAATCCCCACGGACCAAAGGCTATAGCCCACCGGCCTCTGCGACTATTTCGCGCGCTGCATCGCTGGGCATTTCTTCCCCTTTTTAGGGTAGGCCTCTGACCGTAGCCTCCCACTGGGCACACAAGGACCATCGAAAAGACTGTACCCATTCCGATGCCCAGAGGCCCCGAACCCCACTGACCCCAGCGGACCAAAGGCTATAGCCCACCGGGCTCGTACACAATTTCGCGCGCTGCGCCGCGGGGCATTTCTTTGCCTTTTTAGGGCAGGCCTCAGACCGTAGGTTCCCACTGAGCACACGAGGCCCTGTAAAAGACTAGACCCATTTTCGATGCCCAGAGTCCCCGAACACCCCTCCCCAACCCTGCGGACCAAAGGCTATAGCCCACTGGCCTCAGTGACTAATTCGCGCGCTGCGCCGTTGGGCATTTCTTACCATCTTAGGGCAGGCCTCTGAGCGTAGCCTCCCATTGGGTGCACGAGGCCCCTCGAAAAGACTAGACCCATTTCCGACGCCTAGAGCCCTCGAAACCCCCTCCCCAACCCCCACGGAAAAGACGCTATAGCCCAATGGCCTCGGCGATAATTTCGCGCGCTGCGCCGCATGGCATTTCTTCCCTTTTTAGGGCAAGCCTCCGACCGTAGCCTACCACTGGTCACACGAGGCCCCTTGAAAAGACGGTGCCCATTTCTGATGCCCAGACCCACCGAATCCCCCTCCCCAACCCCCGCGGACCAAAGGATATAGCCCACCAGCCTCGACGACTATTTCACGCGCTGCGCCGCTGGGCATTTCTTGCCATTTTAGGGCAGGCCTCTGACCATAGCCTCCCACTGGGGACACGAGGACCCTCGAAATGACTGTACCCATTTCCGACTCCCAGAGCCCCCGAACCCCAACTCCCCAACCCCCGCGGACCAAAGGCTATAGGCCACCGGCCTCGGCGACTATTTGGCGCGCTGTATTGCTGGGCATTTCTTCCCCTTTTAGGGCAGGCCTCTGACCGTATGTTCCCACTAAGCACACGAGGCCCCTCAAAAAGACCTGACCCATTTTCAATGCCCAGAGTCCCCGAACCCCCCTCCCCAACCCTGCGGACCAAAGGCTATAGCCCACCGGCCCCGGGGAAAACTTCGCGCGCTGCGCCGCCGGGTATTTCTTGCCATTTTAGAGCAGGCCTCTGACCGTAGCCTCCCACTGGGAACACAAGGACCCTCGAAAAGACGGTACCCATTTCCGACGCCCAGAGCCCCCGAACCCCCCTCCCCAACCCCCACGGACCAAAGGCTATATGCTACCGGCCTCGGCGACTATTTCGCGCGCTGCATCGCTGGGCATTTCTTGCCCTTTTAGGGCGATCCTCGACATGACCTCCCACTGGTCACGAGGCCCCTCAACAAATGTGCCATTTCGACACCCAGGCCCCGAACCCCCTCCCCACCCCCCACGGACCAAAGGCTATAGCCCACCGGCGTCGGCGACTATTTCGCGCGCTCCGCCGCTGGGCATTTCTTGCCATTCTGGGGCAGTCCTCTGATCGTAGCCTCCCAATGGGCACATTAGGACCCTCGAAAGGACTGTACACTTTTGCGCCAGGCCCCGAACCCCCTGACCCCAGCGGACCAAAAGCCTATAGCCCACGGCCTATTCGCCATACGTTGTGCCCTTTGGGCATTCTTGGCATTTAGGCGGGCCTCGTAGTAGCCTCCCACTGGGCGTACGAGGCCCCTCGAAAAGACTGGACCCATTTCCGACGACCAGAGCCCCCGAACCCCCCTCCCCAACCCTCGCGGACCAAAGGCTACAGTCCACCAGCCTCGGCGACTATTTCACGCGCTGAGCCGCTGGGTATTTCTTGTCATTTCAGGGCAGTCCTCGACCTGACCTCCAGCTGTCACCGAGGCCCTCGACAAACTGCACCCATGTCCGATGCCCAGGCCCCAGACCCCACGGACCAGGCTATAGCCCACGGGCTGGAGACTATTTGCTGCGCCGTGGGGTATTCTTGCCTTTAGGGTGAGCAGTTTCCCAGACCAAGGCTGAGCAGTTCCGATGCCTACTTGTCACACCTACCCCCACGGACCAAAGGCTATAGCCCACTTGTCACACGAGGCCACTCAAAAAGACTAGACAGATTTCCGATGCCTAGAGTCCCCGAACCCCCCTCCCGAACCCCCGTGGAACAGACGCTATAGCCCACCGGCCCCGGCGACTATTTCGTGCACTGTGCTGGCGGTTCTTACAATTTTAGGCGGGCTTACGGCGTGGCCTCCTTGGGCTGCGAGGACCCTCGAAAAGACTGTACCCATTTCCGACACCCAGAGCCCCTGAACCCCCCTCCCCAACCCCCGCGGACCAAAGGCTATAGCCCACCGGCCTCGGCGACTATTTCACGCGATGCGCTGCTGGGTATTTCTTGCCCTTTTAGGGCAGTCCTCTGACCGCAGCCTCCCACTTGTCACACGAGGCCCCTCAACAAGACTGCACCCATGTCCGATGCCCAGAGCCCCCCCACCCCCCAACCCCCACGGACCAAAGGCTATAGCCCACCGGGCTCGGAGAGTATTTCGCGCGCTGCGCCGTGGGGTATTTCTTGCCTTTTTAGGGTAGACAGATTTCCCCGAACCAAAGGCTAGACAGATTTCCGATGCCTACTTGTCACACCTACCCCAACCCCCACGGACCAAAGGCTATAGCCCACTTGTCACACGAGGCCACTCAAAAAGACTAGACAGATTTCCGATGCCTAGAGTCCCCGAACCCCCCTCCCGAACCCCCGTGGAACAGACGCTATAGCCCACCGGCCCCGGCGACTATTTCGTGCACTGTGCCGCTGGGCAGTTCTTGCAATTTTAGGGCAGGCTTACGGCGTGGCCTCCCAGGCTACGAGGACCCTCGAAAGATGCCATTTCCGACACAGGCCCCAGAACCCCCCTCCCAGCCCCGGACCAAAGGCTATAGCCCACCGGCCTCGGCGACTATTTCACGCGATGCGCTGCTGGGTATTTCTTGCCCTTTTAGGGCAGTCCTCTGACCGCAGCCTCCCACTTGTCACACGAGGCCCCTCAACAAGACTGCACCCATGTCCGATGCCCAGAGCCCCCGAACCCCCTACCCCAACCCCCACGGACCAAAGGCTATAGCCCACCGGGCTCGGAGAGTATTTCGCGCGCTGCGCCGTGGGGTATTTCTTGCCTTTTTAGGGTAGACAGATTTCCCCGAACCAAAGGCTAGACAGATTTCCGATGCCTACTTGTCACTACCCCCCCCCGGACCAAAGGCTATAGCCCACTTGTCTACGAGGCCACTCAAAAAGACTAGACAGATTTCCGATGCATAGAGTCACCGAACCCCCTCCAGAACCCCGTGGAGCAGGCATAGCCCACCGGCCCGGCGACTATTTGTGCAACTTTGCCGTGGGCGGTTCTTGCAATTTTAGGCGGGCTTCGGCCGTGGCCTCCCAGGCACGAGGACCCTCGAAAAGGCTGTACCATTCCGACCGAGCCCCGAACCCCCCCCCGCGGACCAAAGGCTATAGCCCACCGGCCTCAGCGACTATTTAGGGTAGGCCTATGACCGTAGCCTCCCACTGGGTACATGAGGACCCTCGAAAAGACTGTACCCATTTCCGACACCCAGAGCCCTAGAACTCCCCTCCCCAACCCCCGCGGACCAAAGGCTATAGCCCACCGGCCTCGGCAACTATTTCCTTGTGCGCTCTTTGGGTATTCTCGTCATTTTGGGCAGGCTTCTGACGTAGCCTCCCCCAGGCACAAGGACCCTCGAAAAGGCTGTACCCATTTCCGGACGAGCCCCGAACACCCCTCCCGACCCAGCGGACCAAAGGCTATAGCCCACCGGCCTCGGCGACTATTTCGTATGCATCATGGGCATTTCTTGCCCTTTAGGCAGGCCTCGGCCGTAGCCTCCCACTGGTCACACGAGGCCCTCAACAGGGCACCCATGTCCGATGCAGGCCCCGGACCCCTGACCCTACGGACCCAGGCTATAGCCCACGGGCTCGGGAGACTATTTCCGGCGCTGCGCCCGTGGGACATTCACCTTTTAGGGCGGGCCTCGGTATAGGCTCCCAGCTGAGCACACGAGGCCACTCGAAAGGGCCTGGACACATTCCGATTGCAGGTCCCGAACCCCGTGGAGCAGGCTATATACCGGCCCCGGCGACTATTTGCGTGCCTTTGTGCCTGGGCAGTTCTTGCAATTTTAGGCGGGCTTACGGCGTTGCATCCCAGGCTACAGGGACCCTCGAAAGACTGTACCCATTTCCGGCCGGGCCCCGAACCCCCTCCCGACCCCAGCGGACCAAGGCTATAGCCCCACCGCCTCGGCGACTATTTCCGCAGCTGCATGCAGGCGTTTCTTGCCGCACAGGCGGGCCTCTGACCAGACCTCCACTGGTCACGAGGCCGCCTTCAGCAAGGCTATGCCATGTCCGATGCAGGCCTCGAACCCCCTGCCCAACCCCACGGACCAAGGCTATAGCCCACGGGCTCGGAGACTATTCGCCTTGCGCTGCGCCGTGGGACATTTCTTGCCTTTTTAGGGGCGGGCAGGCCTCGGTGTAGGCTCCCAATGAGCACAGGCCACTCAAAAGACTAGACACATTTCCGATGCCGAGTCCCAGAACCCCCTCCCGACCCCGTGGAACAGATCTTTATAGCCACGGCCCGGCTATTTTCGTGCCTTTGTGCTGGCGGTTCTTACAATTTTAGGGCGGGCTTGGCCGTTGCCTCCCCCCAGGCACCACGAGGACCCTCGAAAAAGGCATATCTATTTCCGCACCCAGGCCCCAGAACCTCCCTCCCCAACCCCCGCGGACCAAAGGCCATAGCCCACCGGCCTCGGCGACTATTTCACGCGCTGCGCCGCTGGGTAGTTCCCGTCATTTTAGGGCAGGCTTCTGACCGTAGCCTCCCACTGGGCACACGAGGACCCTCGAAAAGACTGTACCAATTTCCGACGACCAGAGCCCCCGAACCCCCCTCACCAACCCCCGCGGACCAAAGGCTATAGCCCACCGGCCCGGGCGACTATTTCGCGCGCTGCATCGCTGGGCATTTCTTGCCACAGGCGGGCCTCGACCATGACCTCCCTTTGGTCACCACGAGGACCATCAAAAGTCTGTACCCATTTCCGGCGGCGGGCCCCAAATCCCCCTCCCCAACCCCCGCGGACCAAAGGCTATAGCCCACCGGCCCGGGCGACTATTTCGCGCGCTGCATCGCTGGGCATTTCTTGCCCTTTTAGGGCAGGCTTCTGACCGTAGCCTCCCACTGGTCACACGAGGACCCTCGACTATTTCGCGCGCTGCGCCGTGGGACATTTCTTGCCTTTTTAGGGCAGGCCTCAGACTGTAGGCTCCCACTGAGCACACGAGGCCACTCAAAAAGGCAAGACACATTTCCGATGCCCAGAGTCCCCGAACCCCCGTGGAACAGACATTATAGCCCACCGGCCCCGGCGACTATTTCGTGCACTGTGCCGCTGGGCAGTTCTTGCAATTTTAGGACAGGCTTCTGGCCGTTGCCTCCCACTGGGCACACGAGGACCCTCGAAAAGACTGTACCAATTTCCGATGACCAGAGCCCCCGAACCCCCCTCCCCAACCCCCGCGGACCAAAGGCTATAGCCCACCGGCCTCGGCGACTATTTCGCGCGCTGCATCGCTGGGCATTTCTTGCCCTTTTAGGCCTCGACCCATGACCTCCCCTTGGTCACAGGCCCTTCAAAACTGCACCCATGTCAGGGGCCCAGGCTCCCAGACCCCCCCCCCACGGACCAAAGGCTATAGCCACGGGCTCGGCGATGTTCGTTGTGCTGCGCCGTGGGACATTCTTGCCTTTTAGGACAGGCCTCATGTAGGCTCCCAGCTGAGCACACGAGGCCCTCGAAAAGACTAGACACATTTCCCATGCCGGGTCCCAGACCCCTCCCGAACCCCGTGGAGCAGGCCATAGCCCGGCCCAGCGACTATTTAGCCCGTGCCTTGCTGGCGGTTCTTGCAATTTTAGGGACGAACTTCTGGCGTTGCCTCCCAGCAGGCACCGGCGACCCTCGAAAAGACTACATCTATTTCCGACACGGGCCCAGACCCCATCCCAGCCCATGGAACAAGGCCATAGCCCAGCCTCGGCGACTATTTTAGGCGAGGCTTGAACATAGCCTCCCACTTTGTACGGACCCTCGAAAGAATGTACCCATTTCTGGCCCAGGCCCCGAACCCCTCCCCGGCCCCATGGTCAAAGGCTATAGCCACCGGCCTCGGCGACTATTTCACCTGCGCCTGGGTATTTCTTGTCATTTAGGGCTGGCTTGACCGTAGCCTCCCCCGCTGCAGACCCTCGAAAGAATGCACCCATTTCCGATGCCCGAGCCCCGAACCCCCTCGACCCTCGTGGACCAAATGCTATAGCCCACGGCCTCGGCGACTATTTCACCTTGCTGCGCTGGGTATTTCTGGTCATTTATGGCGAGCTTCGACGTAGCCTCCACTGGGCACGAGGACCCTCGAGGACTGTAATAATTTCCGACTCCCGAGCCCCGAACCCCCTCCCAGCCCCAGCGGGCAAAGTCTATAGCCCACGGCCTCGGGGACTATTTCGCTCTGTGTCGCTGGGCATTTCTTGCCCTTTTAGGGCACAGCCTGTAACCAGGCTGGGCATCTGAGGACCCTCGTAAAGGCGGACCCATTTCGAATCGAGGCCCCGAACCCCGTCCCCGGACCCCAGCGGACAAAAGGCTATGCGCCGGCCTCGGCGACTGGTCGCTTGCTGCGCCGCTGGGCATTTCTTACTATTTTAGGGCGGGGCCTCGACCGTAGCCTCCCAGCTGGGCACGAGGCCCTCGAAAAACTGGACCCATTTCCGATGCGAGCCCCAGACCCTCCCTGACCCCGCGGACCAAGGCTATAGACCACCGGCCTCGGCGATTATTTCACGCGCTGCGCCGCTGGGCATTACCTGCCATTTTACGGCAGGCCTCTGACCGTAGCCTCCCACTGGGCACACAAGGACCCTCGAAAAGATTGTACCCATTTTCGATGCCCAGAGCCCCCGAACCCCCCTCCCCAACCCTCGCGGACCAAAGGCTGTAGCCCACCGGCCTCGGCGACTATTTCATGCGCTGCGCCGCTGGGTATTTTTTTTCATTTTAGGGCAGGCTTCTGACCGTAGCCTCCCAGGCTACGAGGACCCTCGTAAGGCATGCCATTTCCGCGACGAGTCCCGAACCCCCTCCCACCCAGCGGACCAAGGCTATAACCCACCGGCCTCGGAGACTATTTCATCTGACTGCGCCTGGGTATTTCTTGCCATTTTAGGGCGAGGCTTACAGCGATAACCTCCCAGGCACACGAGGACACTTGAAAACTGTACCCATTTCCGATGGCCAGGCCCGAAACCCCTCCCGGCCCAGCGGACCAAGGCTATAGCCCACCGGCCTCGGTGACTATTTCCAGCAGCTGCGCGCTGGGCATTTCTTGCCATTTAGGGCGGGCTTCTGACGTTTGCCTCCCATGGGCACACGAGGACCCTCGTAAAGACTGTACCCATTTCCGACGATCAGAGCCCCCGAAACCCCCTCCCCAACCCCCGCGGACCAAAGGCTATAGCCCACCGGCCTCAGTGACTATTTCCCGCAATGCGCCGCTGGGCATTTCTTTCCATTTTAGGGCAGGCCTATGACCTTAGCCTCCCACTGGGTACACGAGGACCCTCGAAAAGACTGTACCTATTTCCGACACCCAGAGCCCCCGAACGCCCCTCCCGAGCCCAGCGGACCAATGGCTATAGGCCACGGCCTCGGCGACTATTTCCGCGCTGCGCCCGATGGGCATGTCTCGCCATTTAGGGCAGGCTTGTGACCGTAGCCTCCAGCTGGCCACGAGGACCCTCGAAAAAGACTGCCCATTTCCGGCCTTGAGCCCCGAACCCCCTCCCGGCCCAGCGGGCAGGACTATAGCCCACCGGCCCGGCGGCTATTTCACGCTGCACGCTGGGCATTTCTTTCCATTTTAGGTCAGGCTTCTGACCGTAGACTCCCACTCGGCACACGAGGACCCTTGAACAGACTGTTCCCATTTCCGGCGCCCAGGCCCCGAACTTCCCTCCCGGCCCCAGCGGACCAGTCTATAGCCCCACCGGCCTCGGCGGCCGTTTCACGCGCTGCGCGTTGGGCATTTCTTCATTTTAGTGCAGGCCTCGGCCGTAGCCTCCCCGCAGGTACGAGACCTCGAAAAGGCCGTACCTGTTTCCGACTCCCAGAGCCCCAGGCCTCCCAGCAGCGGAACAAAGGCTATAGCCCACCGGCCTCGGCGACTATTTCCGCTGCGCCGCTGGGCATGTCTCTTACCATTTAGGGCGGGCTTGTGACCCGTAGCCTCCCATTGGGCTACGAGGACCCTCGAAAAGACTGTACCCATTTCCGATGCAGGCCCCAGACCCCCTCCCGGCCCCGAAGCAAGACTATAGCCACCGGCCTCGGCGACTATTTCACAGCGCTGCGCGGGCATTTCTTGCCATTTAGGGCAAGCTTCTGGCCGTAGCCTCCAGCTGGGCACACGAGGACCCTCGAAAAACTGCCCATTTCCGGCGGGCCCAGAACCTCCCTCCCCACCCCCAGCGGACCAAAGGCTATAGCCCAACGGCCTCAGCGACGTTTCACGCGCGCTGCGCTTTTCTTGCCATTTAGGGCGGGCCTCGACCGTAGCCTCCCTTTGGGCACCGAGGACCCTCGAAAGCATGCCATTTCGACGCCCGAGCCCCCGCCTCCTCCCAGCTCCCAGCGGACCCAGGCTGGCCCACCGGCCTCGGCGACTATTTCCTGCAGCTGCGCGCTGGGCATTTCTGCCATTTGGGGCAGGCCTTCTGACCGTAGCCTCCCACAGGCACGAGGACCCTCGAAAAGACTGTACCCATTTCCGGCCCCGGGCCCGAGCCTCCCGGCCAGCGGACCAAAGGCTATAGCCACGGCCTCGGTGACTATTTCAGCTGCGCTGGCATTTCTTGCCATTTTAGGGCAGGCCTCGACCGTAGCCTCCCAGGCACGAGGACCTCGAAAGACTTTACCCATTTCCGGCGCAGGCCCCGAACCCCTCCCAACCCCGCGGACCAAGGCTATAGCCCACCGGCCTCGGTGACTATTTCCGCAGCGCTGCACGCTGGGCATTTCTTGCCATTTTAGGGCGGGCTTGCGACCGTAGCCTCCCTTTGGGCACCACGAGGACCCTCGAAAAGGCCATGCCCATTTCCGGCCCAGGCCCGAACCCCCTCCCGGCCCCCAGCGGACCAGGCTATAGCCCACGGCCTCGGCGACTATTTCCGCGCTGCGCTGGGCATTTCTTTCCATTTTAGGCGGGGCCTCGACCGTAGCCTCCCCAGGCACGAGGACCCTCGAAAGACTGTACCCATTCCGGCGGCCAGGCCCCCGAACTTCCTCCCAGCGGACCAAGGCTATAGCCCACGGCCTCGGTGACTATTTCCACAGCGCTGCGCTGGGCATTTCTTTCCATTTAGGGCGGGCCTCTGACCGTAGCCTCCCAGGCACGAGGACCCTCGAAAGACTGTGCCATTTCGACGGCGGAGCCCCTAAACCTCCCCGGCCCCGCGGACCCAGGCTATAGCCCACCGGCCTCGGTGACTATTTCACCCAGCTGCGCGCTGGGTGTTCTTTCCATTTAGGGCGATTCGACCGTGGCCTCTCCAGGCACCACGAGGACCCTCGAAAAGACTGTACCCATTTAGGGGACGGGCCCCGAAGCCCCCCGCCAACCCTCGCGGACCAAAGGCTATAGCCCACCGGCCTCGGTGACTATTTCAGCGCTGCGCTGCTGGGCATTTCTTGCCATTTTAGGGCGAAGTGGTGACCGTAGCCTCCCGCTGGGGCAGGGACCCTCGAAAAATTGTACCCATTTCCGGCCCAGAGCCCCCCTCCCACCCCAGCGGACCAGGCTATAGCCCACCGGCCTCGACAATTTCGCGCTGCGCGCTGGATTTCTTGCCATTTTAGGCAGGCCTCGTAGCCTCCCAGAGCACACGAGGACCCTCGAAAGCATACCCATTTCGGCGAGGCCCAACCCTCCCCAGGCCCCGCGGACCAGGCTATAGCCACCGGCCTCGACTATTTCTGCCGCTCGTTTTGGGCTGTCTTGCCATTTTAGGGCAGCTTGTGACCGTAGCCTCCCCCAGGCACCGAGGACCCTCGAAAAGACTGTACCATTTCCGATGCCCGAGCCCCGAACCCCCCTCCCAACCCCGAAGCAAGACCTATAGCCCAGCCTCGGCGACTATTTCCACCGCAGCTGCGCTGGGCATTTCTTGCCATATTAGTGCGGGCTTGACCGTAGCCTCCCAGGCACGAGGACCCTCGAAAGACTGTACCCATTTCCGGCGCGAGCCCCGAACTTCCCTCCCCAGCCCCCGCGGACCAAAGGCTATAGCCACGGCCTCGGCGACGTTTTTCGCTCTGCGCGCTGGGCATTTCTTGCCATTTAGGGCAGGCTTGTGACCGTAGCCTCCACTGGGCACCACGGTACCCTCGAAAAGACTGTACCCATTTCCGATGCAGGCCCCGAACCCCCTCCCAACCCCAGCGAAGCAAGACTATAGCCAGCCTCGGCGACTATTTCACGCTGCTGCGCTGGGCATTTCTTGCCATTTAGGGCAGGCTTCTGACCGTAGCCTCACCCAGGGCACGAGGACCCTCGAAAAGACTGTACCCATTTCCGCCCGAGGCGCCTCCCCAGCCCGGACCAAGATTATAGGCCACGGCCTCGGCGTATTTCCGCAGCGCTGCGCGCTGGGCATGTCTCGCCATTTTAGGGCAGTCTTTTGACCGTAGCCTCCCAGCTGGGCACCGAGGACCCTCGAAAGACTGTGCCATTTCCGGCGAGCCCCAGACCCCCTCCCCAACCCCGTGGGCAAAGACTATAGCCCACCGGCCCGGCGACTATTTCCGCAGCTGCGCGCTGGGCATTTCTTGCCATTTAGGGCGGGCTTCTGACGTAGCCTCCCCACCTAGGCACCACGAGGACCTCGAAAAACTGTGCCATTTCCGGCGCCCGGGCCCAGAACTTCCTCCCAACCCCAGCGGACCAAAGGCTATAGCCCACCGGCCTCGGCGACCGTTTCCTTGCGCGATGCGCCCGCTGCATTCTTACCATTTAGTGCGGGCCTCTGACCGTAGCCTCCCCAGCTGGGCAGGGAGGACCTTGAAAAGCTGTACCCATTCCGGCGACGAGCCCCTAAACCCTCCCTCCGGCCCCGGACCAAGGCTATGGCCCACGGCCTCGGTGACTATTTCAGCGCTGCGCGCTGGGTGTTTCTTTCCATTTAGGGCAGGATTCTGACCGTAGCCTCCCCAGGCACGAGGACCCTCGAAAAGACTGTACCCATTCCGAGGACGGGCCGAAACCCCCTCGCCAACCCCCGCGGACCAAAGGCTATAGCCCACCGGCCTCGGTGACTATTTCCCGCGCTGCGCCGCTGGGCATTTCTTGCCATTTTAGGGCAGGCTTCGGACCGTAGCCTCCCACGGGGCACACGAGGACCCTCGAAAAGACTGTACCCATTTCCGATGACCAGAGCCCCCGAAACCCCCTCCCCAACCCCCGCGGACCAAAGGCTATAGCCCACCGGCCTCAATGACTATTTCCCGCGCTGCGCCGATGAGCATTTCTTTCCATTTTCGGGCAGGCCTCCGACCGTAGCCTCCACAGGGGTACGAGGACCTCGAAAGACTGTACCTATTTCCGACTCCCAGGCCCCCGACGCCCCTCCCCAACCCGCGGACCGAGCTATACCCCACCGGCCCTCGCCCGACTATTTCACAGCAGCTTTCGCGCTGGGCATGTCTTGCCATTTAGGGCAGGCTTGTGACCGTAGCCTCCCACTGGGCACCACGAGGACCCTCGAAAGACTGTACCCATTTCCGATGCAGGCCCCCAGACCCCCTCCTCCCCAGCCCCGAAGCAAGACTATAGCCCAGCAGCCTCGGCGACTATTTCGCGCGCTGCGCGCATTTCTAGCCATTTTAGGGCAGGCTTCTGAGCGTAGCCTCCCCGGGCACGAGGACCCTCGAAAGACTGTGCCCATTTCCGGCGCGGGCCCGGAACTTCCTCCCAGCCCCAGCGGACCGGGCTATAGCCCACCGGCCTCGGCGACCGTTTCAGCTGCGCGCTGGGCATTTCTTGCCATTTTAGGGGCGGGCTTCATGTAGCCTCCCCTTCAGGCACCACGAGGACCCTAGAAAAGACTGTACCCATTTCAGGCCCCGGTGAACTTCCCTCCCAGCCCCAGCGGACCAGGCTAGCCCGGCCTCGGCGGCCGTTTCAGCGCGCTGGGCATCTATTGCCATTTAGGGCAGGCCTCGACCGTAGCCTCCCAGGGCACCGAGGACCCTTGAAAGACTGTACCCATTTCCGGCGACCGAGCCCTAAACCCTCCCCAGGCCCCAGCGGACCAAAAGGCTATAGCCCACGGCCTCGGTGACTATTTCACGTGCTGCGCTGGGTATTTCTTGCCATTTTAGGGCAGGCTCTGACCGTAACTTCCCCCAGCACGAGGACCCTCGAAAGACTATACCCATTTCCGATGACCCGAGCCCGAAACCCCGCCCAAACCCCCGGACCAAGGCTATATTGCCAGCCTCGGTGACTAATTCCAGCTGCGCGGCTGAATTTCTTGCAATTTACAAGGGCATGCCTCGTACCGTAGCCTCCCACAGGTGCGAGGACCCTCGAAAAGACTGTACCCATTTGGACGCCCAGGCCCCGACGCCTCCTCCCAGCGGACCAAAAGCTATAGCCCACCGGCCTCGGCGACTATATCACGCGCTTCGCCGCTGGACATTTCTCGCCATTTTAGGGCAGCCTTCTGACCGTAGCCTCCCACTGGGCACACGAGGACCCTCGAAAAGACTGTACCCATTTCTTATGATCAGAGCCCCCGAAACCCCATCCCCAACCCCCGCGGACCAAAGGCTATAGCCCACCGGCCTCAGTGACTATTTCCCGCACTGCGCCGCTGGGCATTTCTTGCCATTTTAGGGCAGGCCTCTGACCGTAGCCTTCCAGGCTGCAGGACAATCAAAAGGCTGTACCCATTTCGATGCAGGCCCGAACTTCCTCCCGACCCCGCGGACCAAAGGCTATAGCCCACCGGCCTCGGCGACCATTTCACGCGCTGCGGCGCTGGGCATTTCTTGCCATTTTGGGGCAGGCTTCTGACCGTAGCCTCCCACTGGGCACACGAAGACCCTCCAAAAGACTGTACCCATTTCCGACACCCAGAGCCCCCTAAACCCCCGCCCAAACCCCCGCGGACCAAAGGCTTTAGCCCACTGGCCTCGGTGACTATTTCACGCGCTGCGCCGCTGGGAATTTCTTGCCATTTTAGGGCAGGCCTCTGACCGTAGCCTCCCACTAGGTACACGAGGACCCTCGAAAAGACTGTACCCATTTCGGACGCCCAGAGCCCCGAGCGCCCTCCCCACCCCCAGCGGACCAAAGTCTATAGCCCACCGGCCTCGGCGACTATTTCACGCGCTGCGCGCGGGCATGTCTTCCATTTTAGGGCAGGCTTCTGCCGTACCCTCCCCAGGCACACGAGGACCCTCGGCGATTGTACACATTTCCGGCGACCGAGCCCCCTAAGCCCCTCCCAACCCCAGCGGACCCAGCTATAGCCCGGCCTCGGCGACTATATCCGCGCGCCGCGCTGGACATTTCTTGCCATTTAGGGCAGCCTTCTGACCGTAGCCTCCCAGGCACGGGACCCTCGTAAAGACTGTTCCCATTTCCGACGACCAGCGCCCCCGAAACCCCCTGCCCAACCCAGCGGACCAAGGCTATAGCCACGGCCTCGTGACTATTTCCCGCCTGCGCGCTGGGCATTTCTTGTCATTTTAGGGCAGATCTCGACCGTAGCCTCCCCAGGCGCCCGGCGACCCTCGAAAAGACTGTACCCATTTCCGGCGGGCCCCGAGCGCCCCTCCCGGCCAGCGGACCAAAGGCTATAGCCCACCGGCCTTGGCGACTATTTCGCGCGCTGCACTGAAGGGCATTTTTTACCATTTTAGGGCAGGCCTCTGACCGTAGCCTCCCCCTGGGCACACGAGGACCATTTGAAAAGACTGTACCCATTTCCGACACCCAGAGCCCCCGAACTCCCCTCCCCAACCGCCGCGGACCAAAGGCTATAGCCCACCGGCCTCGGCGACCATTTCACGCGCTGCGCCGCTGGGCATTTCTTGCCATTTTAGGGCAGGCTTCTGACCGTAGCCTCCCACTGGGCACACGAAGACCCTCGAAAAGACTGTACCCATTTCCGACACCCAGAGCCCCAGAACTTTTCTCCCCAACCGCTGCGGACCAAAGGCTATAGCCCACCGGCCTCGGCGACCATTTCACGCGCTGCGCCGCTGGGGATTTCTTGCCATTTTAGGGCAGGCCTCTGACCGTAGCCTCCCCCTGGGCACACGAGGACACTCGAAAAGACTGTACCCATTTCTGACGACCAGAACCCCCGAACCCCCCTCCCCAACCCCCGCGGACCAAAGGCTATAGACCACCGGCCTCGGCGACTATTTCACGCGATGCGCCGCTGGGCATTTCTTGCCATTTTAGGGCAGGCCTCTGACCGTAGCCTCCCACTGGGCACACGAGGACACTCGAAAAGGCTGTACCCATTTCCGACGACCAGAACCCCCCAACCCCCCACCCCAACCCCCGCGGACCAAAGGCTATAGACCACCGGACTCGGCGACTATTTCACGTGATGCGCCGCTGGGCATTTCTTGCCATTTTAGCGCAGGCTTCTGACCGTAGCCTCCCACTGGGCACACGAGGACACTCGAAAAGGCTGTACCCATTTCCGACGACCAGAACCCCCGCACACCCCACCCCCACCCCCGCGGACCAAAGGCTATAGACCACCGGACTCGGCGACTATTTCACGTGATGCGCCGCTGGGCATTTCTTGCCATTTTAGCGCAGGCTTCTGACCGTAGCCTCCCACTGGGCACACGAGGACCCTCGAAAAGACTGTACCCATTTCCGACGCCCAGAGCCCCAGAACTTCCCTCCCTAACCCCCGCGGACCAAAGGCTATAGCGCACCGGCCTCGGCGACCATTTCTCGCGCTGCGCCGCTGGGAATTTCTTGCCATTTTAGGGCAGGCCTCTGACCGTAGCCTCCCCCTGGGCACACGAGGACACTCGAAAAGACTGTACCCATTTCTGACGACCAGAACCCCCGAACCCCCCTCCCCAACCCCCGCGGACCAAAGGCTATAAACCACCGTCCTCGGCGACTATTTCACGCGCTTCGCCGCTGGACATTTCTTGCCATTTTAGGGCAAGCTTCTGACTATAGCCTCCCACTGGGCACAGAGGACCCTCGAAAAGACTGTACCCATTTTCGAAAACCAGAGCCCCCGAAACCCCCTCCCCAACCCCCGTGGACCAAAGGCTATAGCCCACCGGCCTCAGCGACTATTTCAAGCGCTGCGCCGCTGGGCATTTCTTGCCATTTTAGGGCAGGCTTCTGACCGTAGCCTCCCACTGGGCACACGAGGACCCTCGAAAATACTGTACCCATTTCCGACGCCAAGAGCCCCAGAACTTCCCTCCCCAACCGCCGCGGACCAAAGGCTATAGCCCACCGGCCTCGGCGACCATTTCACGCGCTGCGCCGCTAGGCATTTCTTGCCATTTCTGGCGGGCCTCGACCGTAGCCTCCCAGCGCGGAGGACACTCGAAAATGCTGTACCCATTTCCGACGACCAGAACCCCCGCACCCCCCACCCCAACCACGCGGACCAAAGGCTATAGACCACCGGACTCGGCGACTATTTCACGTGATGCGCCGCTGGGCATTTCTTGCCATTTAAGCGCAGGCTTCTGACCGTAGCCTCCCACAGGGCACACGAGGACCCTCGAAAAACATGCCATTTCCGACACCCAGGCCCAGAACTTCCTCCCGACCCCAGCGGACCAAGGCTATAGCCCACCGGCCTCGGCGACCATTTCGCAGCGCTGCGCGCTGCAGTTTCTTGCCATTTTAGGGCGGGCCTCATGTAGCCTCCCCTAGGCACACGAGGACCCTCGAAAAACTGTACCCATTTCGGCGGCCAGAACCCCACCCCCACCCAACCCCGGACCAAAGGCTATAGACCACGGACTCGGCGGCTATTTCACGTGATGCGCCCGGGCATTTCGTGCCATTTAAGCGCGGGCTTCTGACCGTAGCCTCCCACTTTGGCACACGAGGACCCTCGAAAAAGCATGTACCCGTTTCGGCGAGGCCCGAACCCCCCTCCCCAACCCCCGCGGACCAAAGGCTATAGCCCACCGGCCTCGGCGACCATTTCGCGCGCTGCGCCGCTGGGCATTTCTTGCCATTTTAGGGCAGGCCTCTGACCGTAGCCTCCCACTGGGCACACGAGGACCCTCGAAAAGACTGTACCCATTTCCGACACCCAGAGCCCCAGAACTTTTCTCCCCAACCGCTGCGGACCAAAGGCTATAGCCCACCGGCCTCGGCGACCATTTCACGCGCTGCGCCGCTGGGGATTTCTTGCCATTTTAGGGCAGGCCTCTGACCGTAGCCTCCCTCTGGGCACAGAGGACCCTCGAAAAGACTGTACCCATTTCCGACAACCAGAGCCCCCGAAACCCCCTCCCCAACACCCGTGGACCAAAGGCTATAGCCCACCGGCTTCAGCGACTATTTCAAGCGATGCGCCGTTGGGCATTTCTTGCCATTTTAGGGCAGGCGTCTGACCGTAGCCTCCCACTGGGCACACGAGGACCCTCGAAAAGACTGTACCCATTTCCGACACCCAGAGCCCCAGCACTTCCCTCCCCAACCCCCGCGGACCAAAGGCTACAGCCCACCGGCCTCGGCGACTATATCAAGCGCTGCGCCGCTGGGCATTTCTTACCATTTTAGGGCAGGCATCTGACCGTAGCCTCCCACTGGGCACACGAGGACCCTCGAAAAGACTGTACCCATTTCCGACACGGAACCCGAACTTCCCTCCCGGCCCCAGCGGACCAGGCTACAGCCCACCGGCCTCGGCGACCATTTCACGCGCGCCGCACCGCTGGGCATTTCTTGCCATTTTAGGGCAGGCTTCTGACCGTAGCCTCCCTGGGCACACGAGGACCCTCCCGAAAAGCGGTATCCATTTGGCGAGGCGAACTTTTCTCCCAACCGCCGCGAACCAAAGCTATAGCCGCCCGGCCTCGGCGACCATTTCACCTTCGCGCTGGGTATTTCTTGCCATTTAGGTCAGGCCTCGGACCGTAGCCTCCCAGCCCAGGCTGCGAGGACCGTCGAAAAAGACTGTACCCATTTCCGGCGCCGAGCACCGAACTTCCCTCTGGCCCCCGCGGACCAAACGCCATAGCCCACCGGCCTCGGCGACCCTTTCACGCGCTGCGCCGCTGAGCATTTCTAGCGATTTTAGGGCAGTCGTCTGACCGTAGCATCCCACTGGGCACACGAGAACCCTCGAAAAGGCTGTGCCATTTCCGACACGAGCCCAGCACTTCCTCCCAACCCCAGCGGACCCAAAGGCTACAGCCCACGGCCTCGGCGACTATATCAGCGCTGCGCCGGCTGGGCATTTCTTACCATTTTAGGCGGTGTCGGCCGTAGCCTCTCCAGGCACCACGAGGACCCTCGAAAAGACTGTACCCATTTCCGACGCAGAACCCCGAACTTCCCTCCCGGCCCGCGGACCAAGGCTACAGCCACCGGCCTCGGCGACCATTTCACCCAGCGCCTCACGCTGGGCATTTCTTGCCATTTAGGGCAGGCTTCTGACCGTAGCCTCACCCATTGGGCACGAGGACCCTCGGCAGTATCCATTTCGGCGGGCCCAGAACTTTTCTCCCCAACCGCCCGCGAACCAGGCTATAGCCCACCGGCCTCGGCGACCATTTCCACGCTTCGCCAGCTGGGCATTTCTTGCCATTTAGGGCAGGCCTCTGACCGTAGCCTCCCACTGGGCACCACGAGGACCGTCGAAAGGCTGTACCCATTTCGGCCGAGCACGCGAACTTCCTCCCAACCCCAGCGGACCAGCGGCTATAGCCACGGCCTGGCGACCATTTCCGCGGTGCACCGCTGAGATTTCTTGCCATTTATGGCAGGCCTCGACCGTAACCTCCAGGGCACCGAGGACCCTCGAAAACTGTACCCATTTCCGACGCCCAGAGCACCAGAACTTCCCTCCCCAACCCCGCGGACCAAAGGCTATAGCCCACCGGCCTCGGCGACCATTTCACAGCAGCTGCGCGCTGAGATTTCTTGCCATTTAGGGCAGGCCTCGCCGTAGCCTCCCAGGCTGGGACCACGAGGACCCTCGAAAACTGTGCCATTTCGGGGACGAGCCCCGAAACCGCCTCCCCAGCCCAGCGGACCAGGGCTGGCCACCGGCCTCGGTCACTATTTCCGCCAGCTGCGCCCGCTGGGCATGTCTTGCCATTTTAGGCGACTTCGGTACGTAGCCTCCCACTGAGCCGCAGGGACCCTCGAAAAAGGCTGTACCCATTTCCGACAACGAGCCCCGAAACCCCTCCCCAACCCCGTGGACCAAGGCTATAGCCCACGGCCGGCGACTATTTCAAGCGCTGCGCGCTGGGCATTTCTTGCCATTTAGGGCGGGCGTCTGACCGTGGCCTCCCAGCTGGGCACCACGAGACCCTCGACTGTACCCATTTCCGACACCCAGAGCCCCAGAAATTCCCTCCCCAACCCCCGAGGACCAAAGGCTACCGCCCACCGGCCTCGGCGACCATTTCTGCGCCTCACGCTGGGCATTTCTTGCCATTTAGGGCGAGGCTTCTGACCGTAGCCTCCCCTTTGGGCACACAAGGACCCTCAGCAGTATCCATTTCCGGCGCCCGAGCCCGACTTTCTCCCCGACCGCCCCGCGAACCAAAAGGCTATAGCACCGGCCTCGGCGACCATTTCACGTGCTGCGCTGGGCATTTCTTACCATTTTAGGGCAGGCCTCTGACCGTAGCCTCCCAGGGCTACGAGGGACCGTCGAAAAGGCTGTACCCATTTCCGGCCTTGAGCCCCAGTTTTCTCCCCAACCGCCGCGAACCAAAGGCTATAGCCCACCGGCCTCGGCGACCATTTCACGCGCTGCGCCGCTGGGCATGTCTTGCCATTTTAGGGCAGGCTTCTGACCGTAGCCTCCCACTGGGCACACGAGGACCCTCGTAAAGACTGTACCCATTTCCGACGACCAGAGCCCCCGAAACCCCCTCCCCAAACCCCGCGGACCAAAGGCTATAGCCCACCGGCCTCAGTGCCTATTTCCCGCACTGCGCCGCTGGGCATTTCTTGCCATTTTAGGGCAGGCCTCTGACCGTAGCCTCCCACTGGGCACACAAGGACCCTCGAAAAGACTGTACCCATTTCCGACGCCCCGGGAACCCCGAGCGCCTCCTCGGCCCCAGCGGGCAGGCTGTGCAGACGGGCCTCGGCGACTATTTCACGTGATGCGCCGCTGGGCATTTCTTGCCATTTTAGCGCAGGCTTCTGACCGTAGCCTCCCACTGGGCACACGAGGACCCTCGAAAAGACTGTACCCATTTCCGACGCCCAGAGCACCAGAACTTCCCTCCCCAACCCCCGCGGACCAAAGGCTATAGCCCACCGGCCTCGGCGACCATTTCACGCGCTGCGCCGCTGGGGATTTCTTGCCATTTTAGGGCAGGCCTCTGACCGTAGCCTCCCACTGGGCACACGAGGACCCTCGAAAAGACTGTACCCATTTCTGAGGACCAGAGCCCCCGAAACCCCCTCCCCAACCCCCGCGGACCAAAGGCTATAGCCCACCGGCCTCGGTCACTATTTCACGCGCTGCGCCGCTGGGCATGTCTTGCCATTTTAGGGCAGGCTTCTGACCGTAGCCTCCCACTGGGCACACGAGGACCCTCGAAAAGACTGTACCCATTTCCGACGCCCAGAGCCCTAGAACTTCCATCCCTAACCCCCGCGGACCAAAGGCTATAGCCCACCGGCCTCGGCGACCATTTCACGCGCTGCGCCGCTGGGGATTTCTTGCCATTTTAGGGCAGGCCTCTGACCGTAGCCTCCCCCTGGGCACACGAGGACACTCGAAAAGACTGTACCCATTTCTGACGACCAGAACCCCCGAACCCCCCTCCCCAACCCCCGCGGAAAAACCGCTATAGACCACCGGCCTCGGCGACTATTTCTGGCGCCTTTCTGCGCTTTTAGGGCAGGCCTCGTACCGTAACCTCAGGCTGCGAGGACCCTCGAAAAGGCGTACCCATTCTGGGGACGAGCCCCAAAACCCCTCCCACCCAGCGGACCAAAGGCTATATCCCAACGGCCTCGGTCACTATTTCACGCCCTGCGCCGCTGGGCATGTCTTGCCATTTAGGGCGGGGCTTGACCGTGGCGTCCCCTTTGAGCCTGAGAGGACCCTCGAAAAGACTGTACCCATTTCCGACAACAGGCCCAGAAACCTCCCCGGCCCCGTGGACCAAAGGCTATAGCCCACCGGCTGCGGCGACTATTTCAGCGCTGCGCGCTGGGCATTCTTGCCATTTTAGGGCGGTGATCGACCGTAGCCTCCCACTGCGCACACGAGTACCCTCGAAAAGACTGTACCCATGTCCGACAGCCAGAGCCCCAGCACTTCCCTCCCCAACCCCCGCGGACCAAAGGCTACAGCCCACCGGCCTCGGCGACCCTTTCCCGCGCCTCACCGCTGGGCATTTCTTGCCATTTTAGGCGGGCTTCTGACCGTAGCCTCCCAGCTGGGCACGAGACCCTCGAAAAACAGTATCCATTTCCGGCGAGCCCCAGAACTTTTCTCCCCGACCGCGCGAACCAAAGGCTATAGCCCACCGGCCTCGGCGACCATTTCCTTGTGCGCTGGGCATGTCTTACCATTTAGGGCAGGCTTTTTGACCGTAACCTCCCAGGCACCACGAGGACCCTCGTAAAGCATACCATTTCCGACGACCAGAGCCCCCGAAACCCCCTCCCCGACCCCAGCTGACCAAAGGCTATAGCCACGGCCTCTGTGCCTATTTCCGCACTGGCGCTGGGCATTTCTTGCCATTTTAGGGCAGGCCTCTGACCGTAGCCTCCCTTGGGCACACAAGGACCCTCGAAAAAGGCTGTACCCATTTCCAACACCAGAACCCCGACGCCCCTCCCCGGCCCCAGCAGACGAAGGCTATATTACCGGCCTCGTTGACTATTTCCATTGCGCGCTGGGCATGTTACCATTTTAGGGCGGGCTTCTGCCGTAGCCTCCTGGGCCTGAGGACCCTCGAAAAGACTGTACCCATTTCCGACAACAGGCCCCGAAACCCCTCCCCCCGTGGACCAAGGCTATAGCCACCGGCCGGCCGACTATTTCAAGCGCTGCGCCAGTGGGCATTTCTTGCCATTTTAGGGCAGGCGTCTGACCGTAGCCTCCCGCAGGCTGCGAGGACACTTTCGAAAAGACTGTACCCATTTCGTGACCGAACGAACCCCCTCCCGACCCCGCGGACCAAAGGCTATAGACCACCGGCCTCGTGACTATTTCACGATCGCCCTGGGCATTTCTTCCCATTTTAGGGCAGGCCTCTGACCGTAGCCTCCCACTGGGCACACGAGGACACTCGAAAAGTCTGTACCCATTTCCGACGACCAGAACCCCCGCACCCCCCACCCCAACCCCCGCGGACCAAAGGCTATAGACCACCGGACTCGGCGACTATTTCACGTGATGCGCCGCTGGGCATTTCTTGCCATTTTAGGGCAGGCTTTTGATCGTAGCCTCCCACTTTGGCTACGAGGACCCTCGAAAAGGCATGCCATTTCAGCGCCCGAGCACGAACTTCCTCCCCAAGCGGACCAAGGCTGCTAGCCCACCTCGGCGACCATTTCGCAGCTGCACCGGCGGGGATTTCTTGCCATCTTAGGGCAGGACTCTGACCGTAGCCTCCAGGGTACGAGGACCCTCGGCATACCCATTTCGAGGACGAGGCCCCGAAACCCCCTCCCCAACCCCCGGACCGGCTATGGCCCACGGCCTCGGTCACTATTTCCGCCGCTGCGCTTGCATGTCTTGCCATTTTAGAGGGCTTCGACCGTAGCCTCCCAGGCCTGAGAGGACCCTCGAAGGCGTACCATTTCCCGGACAAGCAGGCCCCAGAAACCCCTCCCCAACCCCGTGGACCAAAGGCTATAGCCCACGGCCGGCGACTATTTCAAGCGCTGCGCTGGGCATTCTTGCCATTTTAGAGGCGGCGTCGGACCGTAAGCCTCCTGCGCACCGAGGACCCTCGAAAGACTGTACCCATTCCGGCGACCGGGCCCCGAAACCCCCTCCCGAAACCCCGCGGACCAAAGGCTATAGCCCACCGGCCTCTGTGCCTATTTCCCGCACTGCGCCGCTGGGCATTTCTTGCCATTTTAGGGCAGGCCTCTGACCGTAGCCTCCCACTGGGCACACAAGGACCCTCGAAAAGACTGTACCCATTTCCAACGCCCAGAACCCCCGAACGCCCCTCCCCAACCCCCGCGGAGCAAAGGCTATAGCCCACCGGCCTCGTCGACTATTTCACGCGCTGCGCCGCTGGGCATGTGTTGCCATTTTAGGGCAGGCTTCTGACCGTAGCCTCCCTCTGGGCACAGAGGACCCTCGAAAAGACTGTACCCATTTCCGACAGCAGGCCGAGAGCCCCTCCCGGCCCGTGGACCAAAGGCTATAGCCCACCGGCTTCGGCGACTATTTCAAGCGCTGCGCCATTGGGCATTTCTTGCCATTTTAGGGCAGGCGTCTGACCGTAGCCTCCCCAGGCTGCGAGGACACTCGGCATGCCCATTTCGGCGGCGGAACCCTCGAACCCCCCTGACCCGCGGACCAAGGCTATAGACCACCGGCCTCGGCGACTATTTCACGCGATCCGCCGCTGGGCATTTCTTGCCATTTTAGGGCAGGCCTCTGACCGTAGCCTCAGCTGAGCTGCACGAGGACACTCGAAAAGGCTGTACCCATTTCCGGCGGCCGGAACCCCGCACCCCACCCCAACCCCCAGCGGACCAAGGCTATAGACCGGACTCGGCGACTATTTCACGTGATGCGCGCTGGGCATTTCTTGCCATTTTAGGGCGGGCTATTGACCGTAGCCTCCAGCTACAGGCACGAGGACCCTCGAAAAAGGCATACCCATTTCCGGCGCCCGAGCACGAACTTCCCTCCCACCCCAGCGGACCAAAGGCTATAGCCCACCGGCCTTGGCGACCATTTCACCTTGCTGCGCGCTGGGGATTTCTTGCCATTTGAGCGGGGCCTCGGCCGTATCCTCCTTGGCCAGGGTACGAGGACCCTCGAAAAGGCATACCCATTTCGAGGACGAGCCCCGAAACCCCTCCCGGCCCCAGCGGACCAAAGGCTATAGCCCACCGGCCTCGGTCACTATTTCACGCGCTGCGCCGCTGGGCATGTCTTGCCATTTTAGGCGAGCTTCTGACCGTAGCCTCGGTGAGCGGAGGACCCTCGAAAAAGGCATGCCATTTCCGACAACCAGAGCCCCGAAACCCCCTCCCCAACCCCCGTGGACCAAAGGCTATAGCCCACCGGCTTCGGCGACTATTTCAAGCGCTGCGCCGCTGGGCATTTCTTGCCATTTTAGGGCAGGCGTCTGACCGTAGCCTCCCACTGCGCACACGAGGACCCTCGAAAAGACTGTACCCATTCCCGACGACCAGAGCCCCCGAAACCCCCTCCCGAAACCCCGCGGACCAAAGGCTATAGCCCACCGGCCTCTGTGCCTATTTCCCGCACTGCGCCGCTGGGCATTTCTTGCCATTTTAGGGCAGGCCTCTGACCGTAGCCTCCCACTGGGAACACAAGGACCCTCGGAAACTGTGCCATTTCCAGCGGAACCCCGAGCGCCCTCCCGGCCCCGGGCAAGGCTATAGCCCACGGCCTCGTCGACTATTTCCAGCTGCGCGGCTGGGCATGTGTTACCATTTAGGGCGGGCTTGACCGTAGCCTCCCCTACGGGCACGGAGGACCCTCGAAAAAGCATGCCATTTCCGACAACTAGGCCCCGAGCCCCTCCCGGCCCCGTGGACCAGGCTATAGCCCACCGGCCCGGCGACTATTTCAAGCGCTGCGCCATTGGGCATTCTTGCCATTTTAGGGCGGCGTCGGCCGTAGCCTCCCACAGGCTGCGAGGACACTCGAAAGACTGTACCCATTTCGGCGGCGAACCCCGAACCCCCCTCCCCGGCCCGCGGACCAAGGCTATAGACCACGGCCTTGGCGACTATTTCACCTTGATGCGCGCTGGGCATTTCTTGCCATTTTAGGGCGGGCCTGCGACGTAGCCTCCCTTTGGGCACCACGAGGACACTCGAAAGGCTGTACCATTTCCGGCGTGAACCGCACCCCCACCCCGGCCCCAGCGGACGAGGCTATAGACCACACGGACTCGGCGACTATTTCACGTGATGCGCGCTGACATTTCTTGCCATTTTAGGGCGGGCTTTGACCGTAGCCTCCCAGACCACGAGGACCCTCGAAAAGCTGTACCCATTTCCGGCCAGGCGCAGAACTTCCCGGCCCAGCGGACCAAGGCTATAGCCCACGGCCTCGGCGACCATTTCCCAGCGCTGCGCGCTGAGGGATTTCTTGCCATTTTAAGGCGGGGCCTCGACCGTAGCCTCAGCTGGGTACCACGAGGACCCTCGAAAAGGCATGCCATTTCGGACGAGCCCAGAAACCCCTCCCCGGCCCCAGCGGACCAAGGCTATAGCCCACGGCCTCGGTCCACTATTTCCGCCTGCGCGCTGGGCATGTCTTGCCATTTTAGGCGAGGCGTCGGACCGTAGCCTCCCAGTGGGCCTGAGAGGACCCTCGAAAAGACTGTACCCATTTCCGACAGCGAGCCCCGAACCCCTCCCGGCCCCGTGGACCAAGGCTATAGCCCCGGCGGCGGCCGACTATTTCAAAGCGCTGCGCGGCTGGGCATTTCTTGCCATTTAGGGCGAGGCGTCGACCGTAGCCTCCCTGCGCTACGAGGACCCTCGAAAGGCTGTACCCATTCCGGCGGCCCCGAAACCCCCTCCCCAAACCCCGCGGACCAAAGGCTATAGCCCACCGGCCTCAGTGCCTATTTCCCGCACTGCGCCGCTGGGCATTTCTTGCCATTTTAGGGCAGGCCTCTGACCGTAGCCTCCCACTGGGCACACAAGGACCCTCGAAAAGACTGTACCCATTTCCAATGCCCAGAACCCCCGAACGCCCCTCCCGGCCCTGCCGGGCAAGAGGCTATAGCCCACGGCCTCGTCGACTATTTCACGCGCTGCGCTGGGCATTCTTGCCATTTTAGGGCGGGCCTCGACCGTAGCCTCCCAGGCTACAGGGGGACACTCGATAAGTCATGCCATTTCCGGCGGACGGAACCCCCCACCCCAACCCCCGCGGACCAAAGGCTATAGACCACCGGACTCGGCGACTATTTCACGTGATGCGCCGCTGGGCATTTCTTGCCATTTTAGGGCAGGCTTTTGACCGTAGCCTCCCACTGGGCACACGAGGACCCTCGAAAAGACTGTACCCATTTCCGACGCCCAGAGCACCAGAACTTCCCTCCCCAACCCCCGCGGACCAAAGGCTATAGCCCACCGGCCTCGGCGACCATTTCACGCGCTGCGCCGCTGGGGATTTCTTGCCATTTTAGGGCAGGCCTCTGACCGTAGCCTCCCACTGGGTACACGAGGACCCTCGAAAAGACTGTACCCATTTCTGAGGACCAGAGCCCCGAGCCCCCTCCGACCCCTGCGGACCAAGGCTATAGCCACCGGCCTCGGTCACTATTTCACAGCTGCGCGCTGGGCATGTCTTGCCATTTAGGGCGGGCTTGACCGTAGCCTCCCCTGAGCTGAGAGGACCCTCGAAAAGACTGTACCCATTTCCGACAACCAGGCCCCGAAACCCCTCCCCGGCCCCGTGGACCAAAGGCTATAGCCCACCGGCTGACTATTTCAATGAGCCGCTGGGCATTTCTTGCCATTTTAGGCGGGCGTCGACCGTAGCCTCCAGCTGCGCCCACGAGGACCCTCGGCCATGCCATTTCCGACACCCAGAGCCCCAGAACTTCCCTCCCCAACCCCCGCGGACCAAAGGCTACAGCCCACCGGCCTCGGCGACTATTTCAAGCGCTGCGCCGCTGGGCATTTCTTACCATTTTAGGGCAGGCGTCTGACCGTAGCCTCCCACTGGGCACACGAGGACCCTCGAAAAGACTGTACCCATTTCCGACACCCAGAGCCCCAGAACTTCCCTCCCCAACCCCCGCGGACCAAAGGCTACAGCCCACCGGCCTCGGCGACCATTTCACGCGCCTCACCGCTGGGCATTTCTTGCCATTTTAGGGCAGGCTTCTGACCGTAGCCTCCCACTGGGCACACGAGGACCCTCGAAAAAACAGTATCCATTTCCGACGCCCAGAGCCCCAGAACTTTTCTCCCCAACCGCCGCGAACCAAAGGCTATAGCCCACCGGCCTCGGCGACCATTTCACGAGCTGCGCCGCTGGGCATTTCTTGCCATTTTAGGGCAGGCGTCTGACCGTAGCCTCCCACTGGGCACACGAGGACCGTCGAAAAGACTGTACCCATTTCCGGCGGCAGGCCCGAAACCCCTCCCGAACCCAGCGGACCAAGGCTATAGCCCACCGGCCTCACTGTTTCCCGCACTGCGCGCTGGGCATTTCTTGCCATTTAGGGCAGGCCTCGGACCGTAGCCTCCCACTTGGGCACACAAGGACCCTCGAAGGCGCCATTTCCAATGCCCGGAACCCCGAGCGCCTCCCGGCCCCAGCGGAGCAAGGCTATAGCCCACCGGCCTCGACGACTATTTCGCAGCTGCGCTGGGCGTATGTTGCCATTTAGGGGCGGGCTTGACCGTAGCCTCCAGCTGGGCACCACGAGGACCCTCGTGGCTGTACCCATTTCCGGCGACCAGGCCGAGCTCCTCCCCAAACCCCGCGGACCAAAGGCTATAGCCCACCGGCCTCAGTCCCTATTTCCCGCACTGCGCCGCTGGGCATTTCTTGCCATTTTAGGGCAGGCCTCTGACCGTAGCCTCCCACTGGGCACACAAGGACCCTCGAAAAGACTGTACCCATTTCCAACGCCCAGAACCCCCGAACGCCCCTCCCCAACCCCCGCGGAGCAAAGGCTATAGCCCACCGGCCTCGGCGACTATTTCACGCGCTGCGCCGCTGGGCATGTCTTGCCATTTTAGGGCAGGCTTCTGACCGTAGCCTCCCACTGGGCACAGAGGACCCTCGAAAAGACTGTACCCATTTCCGACAACCAGAGCCCCCGAAACCCCCTCCCCAACCCCCGTGGACCAAAGGCTATAGCCCACCGGCTTCGGCGACTATTTCAAGCGCTGCGCCGCTGGGCATTTCTTGCCATTTTAGGGCAGGCTTTTGACCGTAGCCTCCCACTGGGCACACGAGGACCCTCGTAAAGACTGTACCCATTTCCGACGACCAGAGCCCCCGAAACCCCCTCCCCAAACGCCGCAGACCAAAGGCTATAGCCCACCGGCCTCAGTGCCTATTTCCCGCACTGCGCCGCTGGGTATTTCTTGCCATTTTAGGGGCAGGCCTCTGATCGTAGCCTCCCACTGGGCACACAAGGACCCTCGAAAAGACTGTACCCATTTCCAACGCCCAGAACCCCCGACGCCTCCCGGCCCCAGCAGACGAGGCTATAGCCCACCGGCCTCGTCGACTATTTCACGCGCTGCGCCGCTGGGCATGTGTTGCCATTTTAGGGCAGGCTTCTGACCGTAGCCTCCCTCTGGGCACAGAGGACCCTCGAAAAGACTGTACCCATTTCTGACAACCAGAGCCACCGAAACCCCCTCCCCAACCCCCGTGGACCAAAGGCTATAGCCCACCGGCTTCGGCGACTATTTCAAGCGCTGCGCCGTTGGGCATTTCTTGCCATTTTAGGGCAGGCTTTTGACCGTAGCCTCCCACTGGGCACGAGGACCCTCGTAAAACTGCCATTTCCGGCGGACGGGCCCCGAAACCCCCTCCCCAAACGCCGCAGACCAAAGGCTATAGCCCACCGGCCTCAGTGCCTATTTCCCGCACTGCGCCGCTGGGCATTTCTTGCCATTTTAGGGCAGGCCTCTGACCGTAGCCTCCCACTGGGCACACGAGGACCCTCGAAAAAACTGTATCCATTTCAGCGCCCGAACCCCGAGCGCCTCCCACACCCCCGCGGAGCAAAGGCTATAGCCCACCGGCCTCGGCGACTATTTCACGCGCTGCGCCGCTGGGCATGTGTTGCCATTTTAGGGCAGGCTTCTGACGGTAGCCTCCCTCTGGGCACAGAGGACCCTCGAAAAGACTGTACCCATTTCCGACAACCAGAGCCCCCGAAACCCCTCCCAACCCCGTGGACCAAAGGCTATAGCCCACCGGCGGCGACTATTTCAAGCGCTGCGCCGTTGGGCATTCTTGCCATTTAGGGCGGTGATCGACCGTAGCCTCCCAGGCACGAGGACCCTCGAAAAGCATGTACCCATTTCGACACGAGCCCAGAACTTCCCTCTCCGGCCCCAGCGGACCAAAGGCTATAGCCCACGGCCTCGGCGACCATTTCACGCGCTGCGACGCTGGGCATTTCTTGCCATTTTAGGGCAGGCCTCATTGTATCCTCCCCTTTGGGCACACGAGGACCCTCGAAAAAACTGTACCCATTTCCGACGCCCAGAGCCCCAGAACTTTTCTCCCCAACCGCCGCGAACCAAAGGCTATAGCCCACCGGCCTCGACGACCATTTCACGCGCTGCGCCGCTGGGCATTTCTTGCCATTTTAGGGCAGGCCTCTGACTGTATCCTCCCACTGGGCACACGAGGACCCTCGAAAAGACTGTACCCATTTCCGACGCCCAGAGCCCCAGAACTTTTCTCCCCAACCGCCGCGAACCAAAGGCTATAGCCCATCGGCCTCGGCGACCATTTCACGCGCTGCGCCGCTGGGCATTTCTTGCAATTTTAGGGCAGGCCTCTGACCATAGCCTCCCACTGGGCACACGAGGACCCTCGAAAAGCCTGTAGCCATTTCCGATGACCAGAGCCCCCTAAACCCCCTCCCCAACCCCCGCGGACCAAAGGCTATAGCCCACCGGCCTCGACGACCGTTTCACACGCTGCGCTGCTGGGCATTTCTTGTCATTTTAGGACAGGCCTCTGACCGTAGCCTCCCACGGGGCACACGAGGACCCTCGAAAAGACTGTACCCATTTCCAACGCGCCTCCCCAACCCCCGTGGACCAAAGGCTATAGCCCACCGGCCTCGGCGACTATTTCACGCGCTGTGCCGCTGGGCATTTCTTGCCATTTTAGGGCAACCCTCTGGCCGTAGCCTCCCAATGGGCACACGAGGACCCTCGAAAAGACTGTACCCATTTCCAACGCCCAGAGCCCCCGAACGCCCCTCCCCAACCCCCGCGGACCAAAGGCTATAGCCCACCGGCCTCGGCGACTATTTCACGCGCTGCGCCCCTGGACATTTCTTGCCATTTTAGGGCAGGCTTCTGACCGTAGCCTCCCACTGGGCACACGAGGACCCTCGAAAAGACTGTACCCATTTCCGACACCCAGAGCCCCAGAACTTCCCTCTCCAACCCCCGCGGACCAAAGGCTATAGCCCACCGGCCTCGGCGACCATTTCACGCGTTGCGCCGCTAGGCATTTCTTGCCATTTTAGGGCAGGCCTATGACCGTAGCCTCCCACTGGGCACACGAGGACCCTCGAAAAAACTGTACCCATTTCCGACGCCCAGAGCCCCAGAACTTTTCTCCCCAACCGCCGCGAACCAAAGGCTATAGCCCACCGGCCTCGACGACCATTTCACGCGCTGCGCCGCTGGGCATTTCTTGCCATTTTAGGGCAGGCCTCTGACTGTATCCTCCCACTGGGCTACGAGGACCCTCGAAAAGACTGTACCCATTTCCGGCAGCCCCAGAACTTTTCTCCCCAACCGCGCAGACCAAAGGCTATAGCCCATCGGCCTCGGCGACCATTTCACCTGCGCGCTGGGCATTCTTGCAATTTTAGGGCAGGCCTCGACCGTAGCCTCCCAGGCACGAGGACCCTCGAAAGACTGTAGCCATTTCCGATGACCGAGCCCTAAACCCCTCCCAGCCCCAGCGGACCAAAGGCTATAGCCCACCGGCCTCGGCGACCGTTTCCTGCGCTTCTTTGCTGGGCGGCATTTCTTGTCATTTTAGGACAGGCCTCTGACCGTAGCCTCCCACGGGGCACACGAGGACCCTCGAAAAGACTGTACCCATTTCCAACGCGCCTCCCCAACCCCCGTGGACCAAAGGCTATAGCCCACCGGCCTCGGCGAATATTTCACGCGCTGTGCCGCTGGGCATTTCTTGCCATTTTAGGGCAACCCTCTGGCCGTAGCCTCCCAATGGGCACACGAGGACCCTCGAAAAGACTGTACCCATTTCCGACGCCCAGAGCCCCAGAACTTTTCTCCCCAACCGCCGCGAACCAAAGGCTATAGCCCATCGGCCTCGGCGACCATTTCACGCGCTGCGCCGCTGGGCATTTCTTGCCAGTTTAGGGCAGGCCTCTGACTGTAGCCTCCCACCGGGCACACGAGGCCCCTCTAAAAGACTGGACCCATTTCCGACGCCCAGAACCCCAGAACCCCCCCAACCCTTGCGGACCAAAGGCTATAGCCCACCGGCCTCGGCGACTGTTTCGCATGCTGCGCTGCTGGGCATTTCTTACCAGTTTAGGGCAGGCCTCTGACTGTAGCCTGCCATCGGGCTCACGAGGCCCCTCGAAAACACTGGACCCATTTCCGCCCTGCCCCAAACCCGCGGACCAAGACTATAGCCCACGGCCTCGGCGACTATTTCCGCGGCGTCCACGTCATTTCTTGCCATTTTAGGGCAGGCTTGACCGTAGCCTCCCAGCTGGGCACACGAGGACCCTCGTAAAGCGCTGTACCATTTCGGCGGCCAGAACCCCGAAACCCCCTCCCAACCCCCGGACCAAGGCTATAGCCCACCGGCCTCGGCGACTATTTCACGCGCTGCGCCCATGGCCATTGCTTGCCATTTTGGGCAGGCTTGACCGTAACCTCCCATGGGCACCGAGGACCCTCGAAAGACTGCCATTTCCAGCGCCCGAGCCCCGAGCGCCTCTCCCGGCCCCGCGGACCAAAGGCTATAGCCCACCGGCCTCGGCGACTATTTCACGCGCTGCGCCCTGGACATTTCTTGCCATTTTAGGGCAGGCTTCTGACCGTAGCCTCCCACTGGGCACACGAGGACCCTCGAAAAGACTGTACCCATTTCCGACGCGCCTCCCCAACCCCCGCGGACCAAAGGCTATAGCCCACCGGCCTCGGCGACTATTTCACGCGCTGCGCCCTGGACATTTCTTGCCATTTTAGGGCGAGCTTCGTAAGCCTCCCCCAGGCACGAGGGACCCTCGTAAAAGCATGCCATTTCGGCGACGGAACCCCGAAACCCCTCCCAGCCCCCGGACCAGGCTATAGCCCGCGGCCTCGGCGACTATTTCACGCGCTGCGTCCCTGGACATTTCTTGCCATTTTAGGGCAGGCTTCTGACCGTAGCCTCCCACTGGGCACACGAGGACCCTCGAAAAGACTGTACCCATTTCCGACGCGCCTCCCCAATCCCCGTGGACCAAAGGATATAGCCCACCGGCCTCGGTGACTATTTCACGCGCTGCGCCGCTGGACGTTTCTTGCCATTTTAGGGCAGGCTTATGACTGTAGACTCCCACTAGGCACAGGAGGACCCTCGTAAAGACTGTACCCATTTCTGACGACCAGAGCTCCCGAAACCCCCTCCCCAACCCCTGCGGACCAAAGGCTATAGCCCACCGGCCTCAGTGACTATTTCCCGCGCTGCGCCGCTGGGTATTTCTTGCCATTTTAGGGCAAGCCTCTGACCGTAGCCTCCCACTGGGCACACGATGACCCTCGTAAAGACTGTACCCATTTCCGACGCCCAGAGCCCCAGAACTTCCCTCCCCAACCCCCGCGGACCAAAGGCTATAGCCCACCGGCCTCGGCGACTATTTCACGCGCTGCGCCGCTGGGCATGTCTTGCCATTTTAGGGCAAGCTTGTGACCGTAGCCTCCCACTGGCTGCGAGGGCCTTTCGAAAGACTGTACCCATTTCCGACACGAGCCACGAGCGCCTCCCCGGCCCCGCGGGGACCCAGGCGCCCACCGGCGTCGGCGACTATTTCCCGCGCTGCGCCGCTGGGCATGTCTTGCCATTTTAGGGTAGGCTTGCGACCGTAGCCTCCCACTTGGGCACCACGAGGACCCTCGAAAAGACTGCCATTTCCAACGCGAGCCCCGAGCGCCCCTCCCGGCCCCGCGGACCAATGGCTATAGCCCACCGGCCTCGGCGACTATTTCACGCGCTGCGCCGCTGGGCATGTCTTGCCATTTTAGGGCAGGCTTGTGACCGTAGCCTCCCACTGGGCACACGAGGACGCTCGAAAAGACTGTACCCATTTCCGACACCCAGAGCCCCCGAACGCGGACCAAATGCTATAGCCAACCGGCCTCGGTGACTATTTCACGCGCTGCGCCGCTGGGTATTTCTTGCCATTTTAGGGCAGGCTTCTGACCGTAGCCTCCCACTGGGCACACGAGGACCCTCGAAAACACTGTACCCATTTCCGACACCCAGAGCCCCAGAACTTCCCTCCACAACCCCCGCGGACCAAAGGCTGTAGCCCACCGGCCTCGGCGACCATTTCACGCGCTGCGCCGCTGGGCATTTCTTGCCATTTTAAGGCAGGCCTCTGACCGTAGCCTCCCACTGGGCACACGAGTACCCTCGAAAAGACTGTACCCATTTCCAACGCCCAGAGCCCAGAACTTTTCTCCCCAACCCGCGCGGACCAAAGGCTATAGCCCACCGGCCTCGGCGACCATTTCAAGCGCTGCGCCGCTGGGCATTTCTTGCCATTTTAGGGCAGGCCTCTGACCGTAGCCTCCCACTGGGCACACGAGGACCCTCGAAAAGACTGTACCCATTTCCGACGCCCAGAGCCCCAGAACTTTTCTCCCCAACCGCCGCGAACCAAAGGCTATAGCCCACCGGCCTCGGCGACCATTTCACGCGCTGCGCCACTGGGCATTTCTTGCAATTTTAGGGCAGGCCTCTGACCGTAGCCTCCCACTGGGCACACGAGGACCCTCAAAAAGACTGTAGCCATTTCCGATGACCAGAGCCCTAAACCCCTCCCAACCCCGCGGACCAAGGCTATAGCCCAGCCTCGGCGACCGTTTCCCTGCTTCTTCTTGTCATTTTAGGGCAGGCCTCTGACCGTAGCCTCCCACGGGGCACACGAGGACCCTCGAAAAGACTGTACCCATTTCAAACGCGCCTCCCCAACCCCCGTGGACCAAAGGCTATAGCCCACCGGCCTCGGCGACTATTTCACGCGCTGTGCCGCTGGGCATTTCTTGCCATTTTAGGGCAACCCTCTGGCCGTAGCCTCCCAATGGGCACACGAGGACCCTCGAAAAGACTGTACCCATTTCCAACGCCCAGAGCCCCCGAACGCCCCTCCCCAAACCCCGCGGACCAAACACTATAGCCCACCGGCCTCGGCGACTATTTCACGCACTGCGCCCCTGGACATTTCATGCCATTTTAGGGCAGGCTTCTGACCGTAGCCTCCCACTGGGCACACGAGGACCCTCGTAAAGACTGTACCCATTTCTGACGACCAGAACCCCCGACACTCCCTCCCCAACCCCCGCGGACCAAAGGCTATAGCCCACCGGCCTCAGTGACTATTTCCCGCGCTGCGCCGCTTGGCATTTCTTGCCATTTTAGGGCAAGCCTCTGACCGTAGCCTCCCACTGGGCACACGATGACCCTCGAAAATACTGTACCCATTTCCGGCGAGCCCCGAACTTCCCTCCCAGCCCCAGCGGACCAAAGGCTATAGCCCACCGGCCTCGTCGACCATTTCACGCGCTGCGCCGCTGGGCATTTCTTGCCATTTTAGTGCTGGCCTCGTGTAGCCTCCACGGGCACCACGAGGACCCTTGAAAAGACTGAACCCATTTCCGGCTCCCACAGCCCCAGAACTTTTCTCCCCAACCGCGCCCGAACCAAGGCTATAGCCCACCGGCCTCGGCGACCATTTCACGCTGCGCCAGCAGGCATTTCTTGCAATTTTAGGGCGAGGCCTCGGCCGTAGCCTCAGCCCCAGGCACCACGAGGACCCTCGAAAACTGTAGCCATTTCCAACACCCAGGCCCCGAGCGCCTCCCAAACCCGCGGACCGACTATAGCCCACCGGCCTCGGCGACTATTTCACCTTTCGCCTGGACATTCATGCCATTTTAGGGCGGGCTTGACCGTAGCCTCCCAGGCACCACGAGGACCCTCGTAAAGGCATGCCATTTCGTGACCGAACCCCGACACTCCTCCCACCCCAGCGGACCAAAGGCTATAGCCCAGCCTCGGCGACCGTTTCTGCAGCTGCTGTTCTGGGCATTTCTTGTCATTTTAAGGCGGGCCTCGGCCGTAGCCTCCCACGGGGCACACGAGGACCCTCGAAAAGACTGTACCCATTTCAAACGCGCCTCCCCAACCCCCGTGGACCAAAGGCTATAGCCCACCGGCCTCGGCGACTATTTCACGCGCTGCGCCGCTGGGCATTTCTTGCCATTTTAGGGCAGGCCTCTGACCGTAGCCTCCCACTGGGCACACGAGGACCCTCGAAAAGACTGTAGCCATTTCCAACACCCAGAGCCCCCGAACGCCCCTCCCCAAACCCCGCGGACCAAACACTATAGCCCACCGGCCTCGGCGACTATTTCACGCACTGCGCCCCTGGACATTTCATGCCATTTTAGGGCAGGCTTCTGACCGTAGCCTCTAAATGGGAACACGATGACCCTCGTAAAGACTGTACCGATTTCGGCGGCCGGAACCCCGACACTCCCTCCGACCCCAGCGGACCAAGGCTATAGCCCACGGCCTCGATGACTATTTCCGCGCTGCGCGCTTGGCATTTCTTGCCATTTTAGGGCAAGCCTCGTTAGCCTCCTGGGCTGCGATGACCCTCGAAAATCTGTACCCATTTCCGGCGCCCAGGCCCCGAACTTCCCTCCCGGCCCCGCGGACCAAGGCTATAGCCCACCGGCCTCGGCGACTATTTCCGCAGCGCTGCGTCGCTGGGCATGTCTTGCCATTTTAGGGCAAGCTTGTGACCGTAACCTCCCACTGGGCTGCGAGGGCCTCGAAAAGCGTGCCATTTCCGACACAGGCCCGAGCGGACCAAAGGCTATAGCGGCGGCCTCGATGACTATTTCCGCGCTCCACGCTGGGCATTTCTTGCCATTTTAGGCGGGCTTCGACCGTAGCCTCCCCAGGCACCACAGTACCCTCGAAAAGGCGTACCCATTTCCAGCGCCCAGGCCAGAACTTTTCTCCCCAACCAGCGGACCAAGGCTATAGCCCACCGGCCTCGGCGACCATTTCAAGCTGCGCTGGGCATTTCTTGCCATTTAGGGCAGGCCTCGACGTAGCCTCCCAGCTGGGCACACGAGGACCCTCGAAAGGCATGTACCCATTTCCGGCGCCCAGGCCCCAGGCGTTTCTCCCCGACCGCCCCGAAACCAAAGGCTATAGCCCACGGCCTCGGCGACCATTTCACCTGCGCCGCTGAGCATTTCTTGCCATTTAGTGCGAACCTCGACCGTAGCCTCCCACTTGGGCACATGAGGACCCTCGAAAGACTGTACCCATTTCCGGCCCAGGCCCCGAACTTTTCTCCCCAACCGCCCGAACCAAAGGCTATAGCCCACCACGGCCTCGGCGACCATTTCCACCTTGTTCTTTGGGCATTTCTTGTAATTTTAGGGCAGGCCTCTGACCGTAGCCTCCCACTGGGCACACGAGGACCCTCGAAAAGACTTTAGCCATTTCCGATTACCAGAGCCCCCTAAACCCCCTCCCCAACCCCCGCGGAACAAAGGCTATAGCCCACCGGCCTCGACGACCGTTTCTGCAGCTGGGCATTCTTGTCATTTTAGGGCGGGCCTCGACCGTAGCCTCCCACAGGGGCACGAGGACCCTCGAAAAGACTTTACCCATTTCCAAGCCTCCCCAACCCCGTGGACCAAAGGCTATAGCCCACCCGGCACTGGCGACTATTTCCTGTTGTGCCGCTAGGCATTTCTTGCCATTTTGGGCAACCCTCGGCGTAGCCTCCCAATGGGCTACGAGGACCCTCGAAAGACTGTACCCATTTCCAGCCCAGAGCCCCAGGCGCCTCCCCGACCCTCGCGGACCAAGGCTATAGCCCACCGGCCTCGGCGACTATTTCCGCTGCGCCCTGGACATTTCTTGCCATTTTAGGGCGGGGCTTCTGACCGTAGCCTCCCCTTTGGGCTACAGCGTCCCTCGAAAATACTGTACCCATTTCCGACGCGCCTCCCCAATCCCCGTGGACCAAAGGCTATAGCCCACCGGCCTCGGTGACTATTTCACGCGCTGCGCCGCTGGACGTTTCTTGCCATTTTAGGGCAGGCTTATGACCGTAGACTCCCACTAGGCACAGGAGGACCCTCGTAAAGACTGTACCCATTTCTGACGACCAGAGCTCCCGAAACCCCCTCCCCAACCCCTGCGGACCAAAGGCTATAGCCCACCGGCCTCAGTGACTATTTCCCGCGCTGCGCCGCTGGGCATTTCTTGCAATTTTAGGGCAAGCCTCTGACCGTAGCCTCCCACTGGGCACACGATGACCCTCGAAAAGACTGTACCCATTTCCGACGCCCAGAGCCCCAGAACTTCCCTCCCCAACCCCCGCGGACCAAAGGCTATAGCCCACCGGCCTCGGCGACTATTTAACGCGCTGCGCCGCTGGGCATGTCTTGCCATTTTAGGGCAGGCTTGCGACCGTAGCCTCCCACTGGGCACACGAGGACCCTCGAAAAGACTGTACCCATTTCCGACACCCAGAGCCCCCGAACGCCCCTCCCCAACCCCCGCGGACCAAAGGCTATAGCCCACCGGCCTCGATGACCGTTTCACACGCTGCGCTGCTGGGCATTTCTTGTCATTTTAGGGCAGGCCTCGGCCGTGTAGCCTCCACCAGGCACATGAGGACCCTCAGGCATGCCCATTTCCAACGCCTCCCGGAACCTCCGTGGACCAAGGCTATAGCCACGGCCTTGGCGACTATTTCCTGTATTTGTGCGCTGGGCATTTCTTGCCATTTAGGGCAACCCTACGGCGTAGCCTCCCAATGGGCTACGAGGACCCTCAAATGCCATTTTCGGCGCTTGAGCCCGAACTTTTCTCCCCAACCGCCCAGCGAACCAAAGCTATAGCCCACCGGCCTCGGCGACCATTTCACAGCTGCGCTGGGCATTTCTTGCAATTTTAAGGGCCTCGGCGTAGCCTCCCAGGCACCGAGGACCCTCGAAAAGGCGTAGCCATTTCCGATGGCCGAGCCCTAAGCCCCCTCCCGGACCCAGCGGACCAAGGCTATAGCCACGGCCTCGGACCCGTTTCTGCAGCTGTTCTTGTTCTTTGGGCATTTCTTGTCATTTTAGGGCGGGCCTCGACCGTAGCCTCCGCAGGGCACGAGGACCCTCGAAAAGACTGTACCCATTTCAAACGCGCCTCCCCAACCCCCGTGGACCAAAGGCTATAGCCCACCGGCCTCGGCGACTATTTCACGCGCTGTGCCTCTGGGCATTTCTTGCCATTTTAGGGCAACCCTCTGGCCGTAGCCTCCCAATGGGCACACGAGGACCCTCAAAAAGACTGTACCCATTTCCGACGCCCAGAGCCCCAGAACTTTTCTCCCCAACCGCCGCGAACCAAAGGCGATAGCCCACCGGCCTCGGCGACCATTTCACGCGCTGCGCCGCTGGGCATTTCTTGCAATTTTAGGGCAGGCCTCTGACCGTAGCCTCCCCAGCTGGGCACGAGGACCCTCGAAAAGCGTAGCCATTTCGATGACGAGCCCCTAAGCCCCTCCCGGCCCCGGACCAAAGGCTATAGCCCACCGGCCTCGACGATCGTTTCGCCGCAGCTCTTGACTGCTGGGCATTTCTTGTCATTTTAGGGCGGGGCCTCGACCGTAGCCTCCAGAGGCACATGAGACCCTCGAAGAGGCTGTACCCATTTCAACGCCTCCCCAACCCCGTGGACCAGGCTATAGCCCACCTCGGCGACTATTTCACGGGCATTTCTTGCCATTTAGGGCAACCCTCGGCGTAGCCTCCCAATGGGCACCACGAGGACCCTCGAAAAGACCCATTTCCAGCGCCCAGCCCCGACGCCCTCCCGAACCAGCGTACCAAGACTATGGCCCACCGGCCTCGGCGACTATTTCACGCCTGCGCCCTGGACATTTCTTGCATTTCTGACGGGCTTGACCGTAGCCTCCCCAGGCACACAGGACCCTCGTAAAGGCACCCATTTCGGCGGCCCAGAACCCCGGCCTCCCTCCCAGCCCCAGCGGACCAAAGGCTATAGCCCACCGGCCTCGGTGACTATTTCAGCGCTGCGCTTGGCATTTCTTGTCATTTAGGGCAGGCCTCGGCCGTAGCCTCCACAGGGCACCACGAGGACCCTCGAAAAGGCATGCCCATTTCAAGCGCGCCTCCCCAACCCCGTGGACCAAGGCTATAGCCCACCGGCCTCGGCGACTATTTCCCTTCTTGCCATTTAGGGCAACCCTCTGGCCATAGCCTCCCAATGGGCACGAGGACCCTCGAAAAGGCATGTACCCATTTCCAGCCCAGGCCCCGAGCGCCCTCCCCAGCCCAGCGTACCAGACTATAGCCCACCGGCCTCGGCGACTATTTCACGCACTGCGCCCCTGGACATTTCTTGCATTTTAGGGCAGGCATCTGACCCTAGCCTCCTTCAGGCACCACGAGACCCTCGTAAAAGGCTGTACCCATTTCGGCGGCCGGAACCCCGACACTCCCTCCCCAACCCCCGCGGACCAAAGGCTATAGCCCACCGGCCTCAGTGACTATTTCACGCGCTGCGCCGCTTGGCATTTCTTGTCATTTTAGGGCAGGCCTCTGACCGTAGCCTCCCACGGGGCACACGAGGACCCTCGAAAAGACTGTACCCATTTCCGACGCGCCTCCCCAATCCCCGTGGACCAAAGGCTATAGCCCACCGGCCTCGGCGACTATTTCACGCGCTGCGGCGCTGGGCATTTCTTGCCATTTTAGGGCAGGCCTCTGACCGTAGCCTCCCAATGGGAACGCGAAGACCCTCCAAAAGACTGTACCCACTTCCGACACCCAGAGCCCCCGAACGCCCCTCCCCAACCCCCGCGGACCAAAGGCTATAGCCCACCGGCCTCGGTGACTATTTCACGCGCTGCGCCGCTGGACGTTTCTTGCCATTTTAGGGCAGGCTTATGACCGTAGACTCCCACTAGGCACAAGATGACCCTCGTAAAGACTGTACCCATTTCTGACGACAAGAGCTCCCGAAACCCCCACCCCAACCCCTGCGGACCAAAGGCTATAGCCCACCGGCCTCAGTGACTATTTCCCGCGCTGCGCCGTAGGGCATTTCTTGCCATTTTAGGGCAAGCCTCTGACCGTAGACTCCCACTGGGCACACGATGACCCTCGAATAGACTGTACCCATTTCCGACGCCTAGAGCCCCAGAACTTCCCTCCCCAACCCCCGCGGACCAAAGGCTATAGCCCACCGGCCTCGGCGACTATTTCACGCGCTGCGCCGCTGGGCATGTCTTGCCATTTTAGGGCAAGCTTGTGACCGTAGCCTCCCACTGGGCACACGAGGACGCTCGAAAAGACTGTACCCATTTCCGACACCCAGAGCCCCCGAACGCGGACCAAAGGCTATAGCCAACCGGCCTCGGTGACTATTTCACGCGCTCCGCCGCTGGGCATTTCTTGCCATTTTAGGGCAGGCTTCTGACCGTAGCCTCCCACTGGGCACACGAGGACCCTCGAAAAGACTGTACCCATTTCCGACACCCAGAGCCCCAGAACTTCCCTCCCCAACCCCCGCGGACCAAAGGCTATAGCCCACCGGCCTCGGCGACCATTTCACGCGCTGCGCCGCTGGGCATTTCTTGCCATTTTAGGGCAGGCCTCTGACCGTAGCCTCCCACTGGGCACACGAGGACCCTCGAAAAGACTGTACCCATTTCCGACGCCCAGAGCCCCAGAACGTTTCTCCCCAACCGCCGCGAACCAAAGGCTATAGCCCACCGGCCTCGACGACCATTTCACGCGCTGCGCCGCTGGGCATTTCTTGCCATTTTAGTGCAGGCCTCTGACCGTAGCCTCCCACTGGGCACACGAGGACCCTCGAAAAGACTGTACCCATTTCCGACGCCCAGAGCCCCAGAACTTTTCTCCCCAACCGCCGCGAACCAAAGGCTATAGCCCACCGGCCTCGGCGACCATTTCACGCGCTGCGCCGCTGGGCATTTCTTGCAATTTTAGGGCAGGCCTCTGACCGTAGCCTCCCACTGGGCACACGAGGACCCTCGAAAAGACTGTAGCCATTTCCGATGACCAGAGCCCCCTAAACCCCCTCCCCAACCCCCGCGGACCAAAGGCTATAGCCCACCGGCCTCGACGACCGTTTCACACGCTGCGCTGCTGGGCATTTCTTGTCATTTTAGGGCAGGCCTCTGACCGTAGCCTCCCACGGGGCACACGAGGACCCTCGAAAAGACTTTACCCATTTCCAACGCGCCTCCCCAACCCCCGTGGACCAAAGGCTATAGCCCACCGGCCTGGGCGACTATTTCACGCGCTGTGCCGCTAGGCATTTCTTGCCATTTTAGGGCAACCCTCTGGCCGTAGCATCCCAATGGGCACACGAGGACCCTCGAAAAGACTGTACCCATTTCCAACGCCCAGAGCCCCCGAACGCCCCTCCCCAACCCCCGCGGACCAAAGGCTATAGCCCACCGGCCTCGGCGACTATTTCACGCGCTGCGCCCCTGGACATTTCTTGCCATTTTAGGGCAGGCTTCTGACCGTAGCCTCCCACTGGGCACACGAGGACCCTCGAAAATACTGTACCCATTTCCGACGCGCCTCCCCAATCCCCGTGGACCAAAGGCTATAGCCCACCGGCCTCGGTGACTATTTCACGCGCTGCGCCGCTGGACGTTTCTTGCCATTTTAGGGCAGGCTTATGACCGTAGACTCCCACTAGGCACAGGAGGACCCTCGTAAAGACTGTACCCATTTCGGCGACGAGCTCCGAAACCCCTCCCCGGACCCTGCAGACAAGGCTATAGCCCACCGGCCTCAGTGACTATTTCCCGCGCTGCGCCGCTGGGCATTTCTTGCCATTTTAGGGCAAGCCTCTGACCGTAGCCTCCCACTGGGCACACGATGACCCTCGAAAAGACTGTACCCATTTCCGACGCCCAGAGCCCCAGAACTTCCCTCCCCAACCCCCGCGGACCAAAGGCTATAGCCCACCGGCCTCGGCGACTATTTCACGCGCTGCGCCGCTGGGCATGTCTTGCCATTTTAGGGCAGGCTTGCGACCGTAGCCTCCCACTGGGCACACGAGGACCCTCGAAAAGACTGTACCCATTTCCGACACCCAGAGCCCCCGAACGCCCCTCCCCAACCCCCGCGGACCAAAGGCTATAGCCCACCGGCCTCGACGACCGTTTCACACGCTGCGCTGCTGGGCATTTCTTGTCATTTTAGGGCAGGCCTCTGACCGTAGCCTCCCACGGGGCACATGAGGACCCTCGAAAAGACTGTACCCATTTCCAACGCGCCTCCCCAACCCCCGTGGACCAAAGGCTATAGCCCACCGGCCTCGGCGACCATTTCACGCGCTGCGCCGCTGGGCATTTCTTGCAATTTTAGGGCAGGCCTCTGACCGTAGCCTCCCACTGGGCACACGAGGACCCTCGAAAAGACTGTAGCCATTTCCGATGACCAGAGCCCCCTAAACCCCCTCCCCAACCCCCGCGGACCAAAGGCTATAGCCCACCGGCCTCGACGACCGTTTCACACGCTGCGCTGCTGGGCATTTCTTGTCATTTTAGGGCAGGCCTCTGACCGTAGCCTCCCACGGGGCACACGAGGACCCTCGAAAAGACTGTACCCATTTCCAACGCGCCTCCCCAACCCCCGTGGACCAAAGGCTATAGCCCACCGGCCTCGGCGACTATTTCACGCGCTGTGCCGCTGGGCATTTCTTGCCATTTTAGGGCAACCCTCTGGCCGTAGCCTCCCAATGGGCACACGAGGACCCTCGAAAAGACTGTACCCATTTCAAGCATGAGCCCCGAGCGCCCCTCCCAGGCCAGCGGACCAAAGACTATAGCCCACGGCCCGGCGACTATTTCACGCCTGCGCCCTGGACATTTCTTGCCATTTTAGGGCAGGCTTGACCGTAGCCTCCCTGGGCACGAGGACCCTCGTAAAAGGCATGTACCCATTTCGGCGACCAGAACTCCCGACCTCCTCCCAGCCCCAGCGGACCAAGGCTATAGCCCACCTTAGTGACTATTTTAAGCTGCGCCGCTTGGCATTTCTTGCCATTTTAGGGCACCCCTCTGTCCGTAGCCTCCCACGGGGCACACGATGACCCTCGAAAAAGGCTGTACCCATTTCCGGCGCCTCCCAATCCCGTGGACCAGGCTATAGCCCACCGGCCTCGGCGACTATTTCGCAGCGCTGCAGCCTGGGCATTCTTGCCATTTAGGCGAGCCTCTGACCGTAGCCTCCCAATGGGAACGCGAAGACCCTCCAAAAGACTGTACCCACTTCCGACACCCAGAGCCCCCGAACGCCCCTCTCCAACCCCCGCGGACCAAAGGCTATAGCCCACCGGCCTCGGTGACTATTTCACGCGCTGCGCCGCTGGACGTTTCTTACCATTTTAGGGCAGGCTTATGACCGTAGACTCCCAATAGGCACAAGAGGACCCTCGTAAAGACTGTACCCATTTCTGACGACCAGAGCTCCCGAAACCCCCTCCCCAACCCCTGCGGACCAAAGGATATAGCCCACCGGCCTCAGTGACTATTTCCCGCGCTGCGCCGCAGGGCATTTCTTGCCATTTTAGGGCAAGCCTCTGACCGTAGCCTCCCACTGGGCACACGATGACCCTCGAAAAGACTGCACCCATTTCCGACGCCCAGAGCCCCAGAACTTCCCTCCCCAACCCCCGCGGACCAAAGGCTATAGCCCACCGGCCTCGGCGACTATTTCACGCGCTGCGCCGCTGGGCATGTCTTGCCATTTTAGGGCAAGCTTGTGACCGTAGCCTCCCACTGGGCACACGAGGGGCCTTTCGAAAAGCTGCCATTTCCGACACGAGCCCCGCGGACCAAAGGCTATAGCCCACCGGCCTCGGTGACTATTTCACGCGCTGCGCCGCTGGGCATTTCTTGCCATTTTAGGGTAGGCTTCTGACCGTAGCCTCCCACTGGGCACACGAGGACCCTCGAAAAGACTGTACCCATTTCCGACACCCAGAGCCCCAGAACTTCCCTCCCCAACCCCCGCGGACCAAAGGCTATAGCCCACCGGCCTCGGCGACCATTTCACGCGCTGCGCCGCTGGGCATTTCTTGCCATTTTAGGGCAGGCCTCTGACCGTAGCCTCCCACTGGGCACACGAGGACCCTCGAAAAGACTGTACCCATTTCCGACGCCCAGAGCCCCAGAACATTTCTTCCCAACCGCCGCGAACCAAAGGCTATAGCCCACCGGCCTCGACGACCATTTCATGCGCTGCGCCGCTGGGCATTTCTTGCCATTTTAGTGCAGGACTCTGACCGTAGCCTCCCACTGGGCACACGAGGACCCTCGAAAAGACTGTACCCATTTCCGACGCCAGAGCCCCAGAACTTTTCTCCCCAACCGCCGCGAACCAAAGGCTATAGCCCACCGGCCTCGGCGACCATTTCACGCGCTGCGCCGCTGGGCATTTCTTGCAATTTTAGGGCAGTCCTCTGACCGTAGCCTCCCACTGGGCACACGAGGACCCTCGAAAAGACTGTAGCCATTTCCGACGACCAGAGCCCCCTAAACCCCCTCCCCAACCCCCGCGGACCAAAGGCTATAGCCCACCGGCCTCGGCGACCGTTTCACACGCTGCGCTGCTGGGCATTTCTTGTCATTTTAGGGCAGGCCTCTGACCGTAGCCTCCTACAGGGCACCACGAGGACCCTCGAAAAGGACTGTACCCATTTCCAGCCCAGGCCCCGAGCGCCCCTCCCCAACCCCCGGACCAGGCTATAGCCACCGGCCTCGGCGACTATTTCACCGCGCGCAGCGCCTGGAACATGCCATTTTAGGGCAGGCTTCTGACCGTAGCCTTCCACTGGGCACACGAGGACCCTCGAAAAGACTGTACCCATTTCCGACGCGCCTCCCCAATCCCCGTGGACCAAAGGCTATAGCCCACCGGCCTCGGTGACTATTTCACGCGCTGCGCCGCTGGACGTTTCTTGCCATTTTAGGGCAGGCTTATGACCGTAGACTCCCACTAGGCACAGGAGGACCCTCGTAAAGACTGTACCCATTTCTGACGACCAGAGCTCCCGAAACCCCCTCCCCAACCCCTGCGGACCAAAGGCTATAGCCCACCGGCCTCAGTGACTATTTCCCGCGCTGCGCCGCTGGGCATTTCTTGCCATTTTAGGGGTAGCCTCTGACCGTAGCCTCCCACTGGGCACACGATGACCCTCGAAAAGACTGTACCCATTTCCGACGCCCAGAGCCCCAGAACTTCCCTCCCCAACCCCCGCGGACCAAAGGCTATAGCCCACCGGCCTCGGCGACTATTTAACGCGCTGCGCCGCTGGGCATGTCTTGCCATTTTAGGGCAGGCTTGCTACCGTAGCCTCCCACTGGGCACACGAGGACCCTCGAAAAGACTGTACCCATTTCCGACACCCATAGCCCCCGAACGCCCCTCCCCAACCCCCGCGGACCAAAGGCTATAGCCCACCGGCCTCGACGACCGTTTCACACGCTGCGCTGCTGGGCATTTCTTGTCATTTTAGGGCAGGCCTCTGACCGTAGCCTCCCACGGGGCACACGAGGACCCTCGAAAAGACTGTACCCATTTCCAACGCGCCTCCCCAACCCCCGTGGACCAAAGGCTATAGCCCACCGGCCTCGGCGACTAATTGTCGCTGGGCATTTCTTGCCATTTTAGGGCAACCCTCTGGCCGTAGCCTCCCAATGGGCACACGAGGACCCTCGAAAAGACTGTACCCATTTCCAACGCCCAGAGCCCCCGAACGCCCCTCCCCAACCCCCGCGGACCAAAGGCTATAGCCCACCGGCCTCGGCGACTATTTCACGCGCTGCGCCCCTGGACATTTCTTGCCATTTTAGGGCAGGCTTGACCGTAAGCCTCCCCAGGCACCACGAGGACCCTCGTAAAGGCGTACCATTTCGGCGGCAGGAACCCGAAACCCCTCCCCAACCCCCGCGGACCAAAGGCTATAGCCCAGCGGCCTCGGTGACTATTTCACCGCAGCTGCGCGCTTGGCATTTCTTGTCATTTAAAGGGCAGGCCTCGACCGTAGCCTCCACAGGGCACCACGATGACCCTCGAAAAGACTGGACCCATTTCCGACACCGAGGCCCCGAGCGCCCTCCCAACCCCCGGACCAGGCTATAGCCCACCCGCCTCGGTGACTATTTCACGCTGCGCGCTGGGCGTTTCTTGCCATTTTAGGGCGGGGCTAATGACCGTAGTCTCCCACTGAACACGGAGGACCCTCGTAAAGGCGTATGCCATTTACGGCGGACCCGAGCTCCGAGCCCCTCCCCAACCCCTGCGGACCGATGCATAGCCCACCGGCCTCGGCGCGACTATTTCACTAGCAGCGCCGCTGGGCATGTGTTGCCATGTTAGGGCGGGCTTGCGGACCGTAGCCTCCCACGGGCTGCGAGGACCCTCGAAAAGACTGTACCATTTCCGACACCCAGGCCCCGAGCGCCTCCCGGCCCCGCGGACCAAAGGCTATAGCCCACCGGCCTCGGTGACTATTTCACGCGCTGCGCCGCTGGGCATGTCTTGCCATTTTAGGGCAGGCTTGTGACCGTAGCCTCCCACTGGGCACGAGGCCTTTCGAAAAGACTGTACCCATTTCCGACACAGGCCCCGACGCGGACCGAGGCTATAGCCCGGCCTCGGTGACTATTTCCAGCGCTCCGCGCTGGGTATTTCTTGCCATTTTAGGGCAGGCTTCTGACCGTAGCCTCCCACTGGGCACGAGAGGACCCTCGAAAAGACTGTACCCATTTCCGACACCCAGAGCCCCAGAACTTCCCTCCCCAACCCCCGCGGACCAAAGGCTATAGCCCACCGGCCTCGGCGACCATTTCACGCGCTGCGCCGCTGGGCATTTCTTGCTATTTTAGGGTTGGCCTCTGACCGTAGCCTCCCAGGCACGAGGACCCTCGAAAGACTGTACCCATTTCCGGCCGAGCCCCAGGCGTTTCTCCCCAACCGCGCGAACCAAAGGCTATAGCCCACCGGCCTCGGCGACCGTTTCCGTTTCACGCTGCGCGGCTGGGCTTTTATTGCCATTTTAGTGCAGGCCTCGACCGTAGCCTCCCAGCTGGGCACCGAGGACCCTCGAAAAGACTGTACCCATTTCCGGCGAGCCCCAGAACTTTTCTCCCCAACCGCCCGCGAACCAAGGCTATAGCCCACCGGCCTCGGCGACCATTTCCGCAGCGCTGCGCGCTGGGCATTTCTTGCAATTTTAGGGCAGGCCTCGACCGTAGCCTCCCAGGCACACGAGGACCTTCGAAAGACTGTAGCCATTTCCGATGACCAGAGCCCCCTAAACCCCCTCCCCAACCCCCGCGGACCAAAGGCTATAGCCCACCGGCCTTGACGACCGTTTCACACGCTCCGCTGCTGGGCATTTCTTGTCATTTTAGGGCAGGCCTCTAACCGTAGCCTCCCACGGGGCACACGAGGACCCTCGAAAAGACTGTACCCATTTCCAACGCGCCTCCCCAACCCCCGTGGACCAAAGGCTATAGCCCACCGGCCTCGGCGACTATTTCACGCGCTGTGCCGCTGGGCATTTCTTGCCATTTTAGGGCAACCCTCTGGCCGTAGCCTCCCAATGGGCACACGAGGACCCTCGAAAAGACTGTACCCATTTCCAACGCCCAGAGCCCCCGAACGCCCCTCCCCAACCCCCGCGGACCAAAGGCTATAGCCCACCGGCCTCGGCGACTATTTCACGCGCTGCGCCCCTGGACATTTCTTGCCATTTTAGGGCAGGCTTCTGACCGTAGCCTCCCACTGGGCACACGAGGACCCTCAAAAAGACTGTACCCATTTCCGACGCGCCTCCCCAATCCCCGTGGACCAAAGGCTATAGCCCACCCGCCTCGGTGACTATTTCACGCGCTGCGCCGCTGGACGTTTCTTGCCATTTTAGGGCAGGCTTATGACCGTAGACTCCCACTAGGCACAGGAGGACCCTCGTAAAGACTGTACCCATTTCTGACGACCAGAGCTCCCGAAAGCCCCTCCCCAACCCCTGCGGACCAAAGCTATAGCCCACCGGCCTCGGCGACTATTTCACGCGCTGCGCCCCTGGACATTTCTTGCAATTTTAGGGCAGGCCTCTGACCGTAGCCTCCCACTGGGCACACGAGGACCCTCGAAAAGACTGTAGCCATTTCCGATGACCAGAGCCCCCTAAACCCCCTCCCCAACCCCCGCGGACCAAAGGCTATAGCCCACCGGCCTTGACGACCGTTTCACACGCTCAGCTTGGTTCTTGTCATTTAGGGCAGGCCTCGACCGTAGCCTCCACAGGATACGAGGACCCTCGAAAAGGCATGTACCCATTTCCAGCAGCCTCCCCAACCCCGTGGACCCAAGGCTATAGCCCACCGGCCTCGGCGACTATTTCACCTTGTGCTGTGCTCTTGCCATTTTAGGGCAACCCTCGGCCGTAGCCTCCCAGCGCACGAGGAACCTCGAAAAGACTGTACCCATTTCCAGCGCCCAGGCCCCGACGCCTCCCCCCCAGCGGACCCACGGCTATAGCCCACCGGCCTCGGCGACTATTTCACGCGCAGCGCCGGACATTTCTTGCCATTTTAGGGCAGGCTTCTGACCGTAGCCTCCCAGCTGCGCTGCGAGGACCCTCGAAAAGGCTGTACCCATTTCCGGCAGCCCCGAACTTCCCTCCCGGACCCCGCGGACCACAGGCTATAGCCAACGGCCTCGGCGACCGTTTCCTGCTGCGCGCTGGGCATTGCTTGCCATTTAGAGGCGGGCCTCGGCCGTAACCTCCTGGGCTACGAGGACCCTCGAAAGACTGTACCCATTTCCGGCGACCACAGCCTCTAAACCCTCCCCGGCCCCAGCGGACCAAAGGCTATAGCCCACGGCCTCGGTGACTATTTCGCAGCGCTGCTGGGCATTTCTTGCAATTTTAGGCGGGGCCTCTGACCGTAGCCTCCCACTGGGCACACGAGGACCCTCGAAAAGACTGTAGCCATTTCCGATGACCAGAGCCCCCTAAACCCCCTCCCCAACCCCCGCGGACCAAAGGCTATAGCCCACCGGCCTTGACGACCGTTTCACACGCTCCGCTGCTGGGCATTTCTTGTCATTTTAGGGCAGGCCTCTAACCGTAGCCTCCACGGGGCACCACGAGGACCTCGAAAAGGCATACCCATTTCCAAGCGCCTCCCCAACCCCGTGGACCAAGGCTATAGCCCACCAGCCTCGGTGACTATTTCACTTCTGCGCGCTGGGCATTTCTTGCCATTTAGGGCAGGCCTCGACCGTAGCCTCCACTGGGCACACGAGGACCCTCGAAAAGGCGTAGCCATTTCCGATGACGAGCCCTAACCCCCTCCCAACCCCGCGGACCAGGCTATAGCCCACGGCCTTGGCGACCGTTTCTGCGCTCCATTCTTGGGCATTTCTTGTCATTTTAGGGCAGGCCTCTAACCGTAGCCTCCCACGGGGCACACGAGGACCCTCGAAAAGACTGTACCCATTTCCAACGCGCCTCCCCAACCCCCGTGGACCAAAGGCTATAGCCCACCGGCCTCGGCGACTATTTCACGCGCTGTGCCGCTGGGCATTTCTTGCCATTTTAGGGCAACCCTCTGGCCGTAGCCTCCCAACGGGCACACGAGGACCCTCGAAAAGACTGTACCCATTTCCAACGCCCAGAGCCCCCGGCGCCTCCCGGCCCAGAGGACCAAAGGCTTTAGCCCACCGGCCTCGGCGACTATTTCACGCGCTGCGCCCCTGGACATTTCTTGCCATATTAGGGCAGGCTTCTGACCGTAGCCTCCCACTGCGCACACGAGGACCCTCGAAAAGACTGTACCCATTTCCGTCGCCCAGAGCCCCAGAACTTCCCTCCCCAACCCCCGCGGACCACAGGCTATAGCCCACCGGCCTCGGCGACCGTTTCACGCGCTGCGCCGCTGGGCATTGCTTGCCATTTTAGGCGAGCCTCGACCGTAGCCTCCCAGGCACGAGGACCCTCGAAAAACTGTACCCATTTCCGGCGACGAGCCCTAAACCCTCCCCCGGCCCCGCGGACCAAAGGCTATAGCCCACGGCCTCGGTGACTATTTCACCTTGCTGCGCGCTGGGTATTTCTTGCCATTTAGGGCGGGCTTACTGGCGATAGCCTCCCAGGCACGAGGACCCTCGAAAAGGCTGTACCCATTTCCGGCGCCCAGGCCCCGAAACCCCTCCCGGCCCGTGGAGCAAAGACTATAGCCCACCGGCCTCGGTGACTATTTCACGCGCTGCGCCGCTGGGCATTTCTTGCCATTTTAGGGCAGGCTTCTGACCGTACCCTCCCACTGGGCACACGAGGACCCTCGAAAAGACTGTACCCATTTCCGATGACCAGAGCCCCCGAAACCCCCTCCCCAACCCCTGCGGACAAAAGGCTATAGCCCACCGGCCTCGGTGACTATTTCCCGTGCTGCGCCGCTGGGCATTTCTTGCCATTTGAGGGCAGGCCTCTGACCATAGCCTACCACGGGGCACACGAGGACCCTCGAAAAGACTGTACCCATTTCTGACGCCCCTCCCCAACCCCCGCGGACCAAAGGCTATAGCCCACCGGCCTCGGTGACTATTTCACGCGCTGCGCCGCTGGACGTTTCTTGCCATTTTAGGGCAGGCTTATGACCGTAGACTCCCACTAGGCACAGGAGGACCCTCGTAAAGACTGTACCCATTTCTGACGACCAGAGCTCCCGAAACCCCCTCCCCAACCCCTGCGGACCAAAGGCTATAGCCCACCGGCCTCAGTGACTATTTCCCGCGCTGCGCCGCTGGGCATTTCTTGCCATTTTAGGGCAAGCCTCTGACCGTAGCCTCCCAACGGGCACACGAGGACCCTCGAAAAGACTGTACCCATTTCCAACGCCCAGAGCCCCCGAACGCCCCTCCCCAACCCCCGCGGACCAAAGGCTATAGCCCACCGGCCTCGGCGACTATTTCATGCGCCCTGGACATTTCTTGCCATTTTAGGGGCAGGCTTGACCGTAGCCTCCCCAGGCACGAGGACCCTCAGGCGTACCCATTTCCGACGTGCCTCCCCAATCCCCGTGGACCAAAGGCTATAGCCCACCGGCCTCAGTGACTATTTCACACGCTGCGCCGCTTGGCATTTCTTGTCATTTTAGGGCAGGCCTCTGACCGTAGCCTCCCACGGGGCACACGAGGACCCTCGAAAAGGCATGCACCCATTTGCGCCTCCCCAATCCCCGTGGACCAAAGGCTATAGCCAACCTTCCTCGGTGACTATTTCACGCGCTGCGCCGCTGGGCATTTCTTGCCATTTTAGGGCAGGCCTCTGACCGTAGCCTCCCAATGGGAACACGAGGACCCTCGAAAAGACTGTACCCACTTTCGACGCAGGCCCCAGGCGCCCTCCCGGCCCCGCGGACCAAAGGCTATAGCCCACGGCCTCGGTGACTATTTCCTGCGCGCTGGGCGCTTGCCATTTTAGGGCAGGCTTATGACCGTAGACTCCCACTAGGCAGGAGGACCCTCGTAAAAGGCATGTACCCATTTCGGCGGAGGCTCCGAAACCCCTCCCAGCCCCTGCGGACCAGGCTATAGCCCACCGGCCTCGATGACTATTTCCCTTTGTTGCCATTTTAGGGCAGGCCTCGACCGTAGCCTCCCCCAGGCACACGAGGACCCTCGAAAAGACTGTAGCCATTTCCGATGACGAGCCCTAAACCCCTCCCAGCCCCAGCGGACCAAAGGCTATAGCCCACCGGCCTTGGCGACCGTTTCTGCGCTCCGCTGGGCATTTCTTGTCATTTAGGGCAGGCCTCTAGTAGCCTCCACAGGGCACGAGGACCCTCGAAAAGACTGTACCCATTTCAACGCCTCCCGGCCCCCGTGGACCAAAGGCTATAGCCCACCGGCCTCGGTGACTATTTCACGCGCTGTGCCGCTGGGCATTTCTTGCCATTTTAGGGCAACCCTCTGGCCGTAGCCTCCCAATGGGCACACGAGGACCCTCAAAAAGACTGTACCCATTTCCGACGCCCAGAGCCCCGAGCGCCCTCCCGGCCCCCGGACCAAAGGCTTTAGCCCACCGGCCTCGGCGACTATTTCACGCGCTGCGCCGCTGGACATTTCTTGCCATTTTAGGGCAGGCTTCTGACCGTAGCCTCCCACTGGGCACACGAGGACCCTCGAAAAGACTGTACCCATTTCCGACGCCCAGAGCCCCAGAACTTCCCTCCCCAACCCCCGCGGACCAAAGGCTATAGCCCACCGGCCTCGGCGACCGTTTCACGCGCTGCGCCGCTGGGCATTGCTTGCCATTTTAGGGCAGGCCTCTGACCGTAGCCTCCCACTGGGCACACGAGGACCCTCGAAAAGACTGTACCCATTTCCGACGACCAGAGCCCCCTAAACCCTCCCCCCAACCCCCGCGGACCAAAGGCTATAGCCCACCGGCCTCGGTGACTATTTCACGCGCTGCGCCGCTGGGTATTTCTTGCCATTTTAGGGCAGGCTTACAGCGATAGCCTCCCCAGGCACGAGGACCCTCGAAAGACTGTACCCATTTCCGGCGCCCCGAAACCTCCCCAACCCGTGGGCAAAGACTATAGCCCACCGGCCTCGGTGACTATTTCAGCAGCTGCGCGCTGGGCATTTCTTGCCATTTAGGGCGACTTCGGCCGTACCCTCACTTTGGGCACCACGAGGACCCTCGAAAAGGCTGCCATTTCCGATGACGAGCCCCGAAACCCCTCCCAACCCCTGCGGACAAAGGCTATAGCCCACGGCCTCGGTGACTATTTCCCGTGCTGCGCTGGGCATTTCTTGCCATTTGAGGCAGGCCTCGACCATAGCCTACCAGCACCACGAGGACCCTCGAAAAAGCGTACCCATTTCGCGCCCTCCCACCCCGCGGACCAAAGGCTATAGCCCACGGCCTCGGTGACTATTTCAGCGCTGCGCGCTGGGCGTTTCTTGCCATTTTAGGGGCAGGCTTATGACCGTAGAACTCCCACTGGCGCAGGAGGACCCTCGTAAAGCTGTACCCATTTCGGACGAGCTCGAAACCCCTCCCGACCCCTGCGGACCAAAGGCTATAGCCCACGGCCTCGATGACTATTTCCGCGCTGCGCGGCTGGGCATTTCTTGCCATTTTAGGGCAAGCCTCGACCGTAGCCTCCCAGCGGGCACGAGACCCTCGAAAAGGCACCCATTTCCAGCGCCCGAGCCCCGAGCGCCCCTCCCCAACCCCGCGGACCAAGGCTATAGCCCACCGGCCTCGGCGACTATTTCACCTTGCGCCCCTGGACATTTCTTGCCATTTTAGGGCGGGCTTCTGGCCGTAGCCTCCCAGGCACCACGAGGACCCTCAGGCATGCCCATTTCCGGCGTACTCCCAATCCCCGTGGACCAAAGGCTATAGCCCACCGGCCTCAGTGACTATTTCACACGCTGCGCCGCTTGGCATTTCTTGTCATTTTAGGGCAGGCCTCTGACCGTAGCCTCCCACGGGGCACACGAGGACCCTCGAAAAGACTGTACCCATTTCTGACGCGCCTCCCCAATCCCCGTGGACCAAAGGCTATAGCCAACCTTCCTCGGTGACTATTTCACGCGCTGCGCCGCTGGGCATTTCTTGCCATTTTAGGGCAGGCCTCTGACCGTAGCCTCCCAATGGGAACACGAGGACCCTCGAAAAGACTGTACCCACTTTCGACACCCAGAGCCCCCGAACGCCCCTCCCCAACCCCCGCGGACCAAAGGCTATAGCCCACCGGCCTCGGTGACTATTTCACGCGCTGCGCCGCTGGACGTTTCTTGCCATTTTAGGGCAGGCTTATGACCGTAGACTCCCACTAGGCACAGGAGGACCCTCGTAAAGACTGTACCCATTTCGGCGACGAGCTCCGAAACCCCTCCCGACCCTGCGGACCAAAGGCTATAGCCCACCGGCCTCAGTGACTATTTCCCGCGCTGCGCCGCTGGGCATTTCTTGCCATTTTAGGGCAAGCCTCTCACCGTAGCCTCCCACTGGGCACACGATGACCCTCGAAAAGACTGTACCCATTTCCAACGCCCAGAGCCCCAGAACTTCCCTCCCCAACCCCCGCGGACCAAAGGCTATAGCCCACCGGCCTCGGGGACTATTTCCTGCGCGCTGGGCATGTCTTGCCATTTTAGGGCAGGCTTGCGACCGTAGCCTCACTTTGGGCACCACGAGGACCCTCGAAAAGACTGTGCCATTTCCGACACCCAGGCCCCGAGCGCCCCTCCCGGCCCCGCGGACCAAATGCTGGCCCACGGCCTCGGTGACTATTTCACGCAGCTGCGCGCTGGGCATGTCTTGCCATTTTAGGGCATGCTTGTGACCGTAGCCTCCACTGGGCACGAGGGGCTCGAAAAGACTGCCATTTCCGACACCCGAGCCCCGAGCGTGGACCCAAAGGCTGCCAGGCCTCGGTGACTATTTCACGCGCTGCGCCGCTGGGCATTTCTTGCCATTTTAGGGCAGGCTTCTGACCGTAGCCTCCCACTGGGCACACGAGGACCCTCGAAAAGACTGTACCCATTTCCGACACCCAGAGCCCCAGAACTTCCCTCCCCAACCCCCGCGGACCAAAGGCTATAGCCCACCGGCCTCGGCGACCATTTCACGCGCTGCGCCGCTGGGCATTTCTTGCCATTTTAGGGCAGGCCTCTGACCGTAGCCTCCCACTGGGCACACGAGGACCCTCGAAAAGACTGTACCCATTTCCGACGCCCAGAGCCCCAGAACGTTTCTCCCCAACCGCCGCGGACCAAAGGCTATAGCCCACCGGCCTAGGCGACCGTTTCACGCGCTGCGCCGCTGGGCATTTCTTGCCATTTTAGTGCAGGCCTCTGACCGTAGCCTCCCACTGGGCACAGGAGGACCCTCGAAAAGACTGTACCCATTTCCGACGCCCAGAGCCCCAGAACTTTTCTCCCCAACCGCCGCGAACCAAAGGCTATAGCCCACCGGCCTCGGCGACCATTTCACGCGCTGCGCCGCTGGGCATTTCTTGCAATTTTAGGGCAGGCCTCTGATCGTAGCCTTCCACTGCGCACATGAGGACCCTCGAAAAGGCTGTACACATTTCCGACAACCAGATCCCCCGAACGCCCCTCCCCAACCCCCGCGGACCAAAGGCTATAGCCCACCGGCCTCGACGACCGTTTCACACGCTGCGCTGCTGGGCATTTCTTGTCATTTTAGGGCAGGCCTCTGACCGTAGCCTCCCACGGGGCACACGAGGACCCTCGAAAAGACTGTACCCATTTCCAACGCGCCTCCCCAACCCCCGTGGACCAAAGGCTATAGCCCACCGGCCTCGGCGACTATTTCACGCGCTGTGCCGCTGGGCATTTCTTGCCATTTTAGGGCAACCCTCTGGCCGTAGCCTCCCAATGGGCACACGAGGACCCTCAAAAAGACTGTACCCATTTCCAACGCCCAGAGCCACCGAACGCCCCTCCCCAACCCCCGCGGACCAAAGGCTATAGCCCACCGGCCTCGGCGACTATTTCACGCGCTGCGCCCCTGGACATTTCTTGCCATTTTAGGGCAGGCTTCTGACCGTAGCCTCCCACTGGGCACACGAGGACCCTCGTAAAGACTGTACCCATTTCTGACGACCAGAACCCCCGAAACCCCCTCCCCAACCCCCGCGGACCAAAGGCTATAGCCCACCGGCCTCAGTGACTATTTCACACGCTGCGCCGCTTGGCATTTCTTGTCATTTTAGGGCAGGCCTCTGACCGTAGCCTCCCACGGGGCACACGAGGACCCTCGAAAAGACTGTACCCATTTCCGACGCGCCTCCCCAATTCCCGTGGACCAAACGCTATAGCCCACCGGCCTCGGCGACTATTTCACGCGCTGCGCCGCTGGGCATTTCTTGCCATTTTAGGGCAGGCCTCTGACCGTAGCCTCCCAATGGGAACACGAGGACCCTCGAAAAGACTGTACCCACTTCCAGGCAGGCCCCAGGCGCCCCTCCCAGCCCCGCGGACAAAAGGCTATAGCCACGGCCTCGGTGACTATTTCCTGCAGCGCTGCGCGCTGGGCGTTTCTTGCCATTTTAGGGCACGCCTTGCCGTAGCCTGCGAGGACCCTCGAAAGACTGTACATTTCCGAGCACCGAGCCCGGGCCCTCCCCGACCCTGCGGACCAAAGGCTATAGCCCACGGCCTCGGTGACTATTTCACCTTCGCGCTGGGCATGTCTTGCCATTTTAGGGCATGCTTGTGACCGTGGGCCTCCTTGGGCACACGAGGACCCTCGAAAGACGCCATTTCGTGGCAGGCCCGAAACCTCCCGACCCTGCGGACCAAGGCTATAGCCCACCGGCCTATTTCGCCGCTGGGCATTTCTTGCCATTTTAGGGAAAGCTTCTGACCTCAACCTCCCCACCCCAGGGGCTCGAGAACCTAATGTACCCATTTCCGACGCGCCTGGGCCCCGAATTCTCATGGACCCCAGCGGACCAGGACTTAACGCCGGCGGTGACTATTTCCGCTGCGCGCTGGGCATTTCTTGCCATTTAGGGCAGGCCTCGACCGTAACCTCCCAATGGAACACGAGGACCCTCGAAAGACTGTGCCACTTCCGACACAGGCCCCGAGCGCCTCCCCGACCCCAGCGGACAAAAGGCTATAGCCCACCGGCCTCGGTGACTATTTCGCAGCTGCGCGGCTGGGACGTTTCTTGCCATTTTAGGGCGAGCTTATGACCGTGAACTCCCGCTAGGCAGGAGGACCCTCGTAAAAGCTGTACCCATTTTCGGCGGAGCTCCGAGCCTCTCCCGACCTGCGGACCAAAGGCTATAGCCCACCGGCCTCGGTGACTATTTCCCAGCTGCGCCTTGCGCTGGGCATATCTTGCCATTTAGGGCGGGCTTGTGACGTAGCCTACCACTTAGGCACGAGGGCGTCGAAAAAGCGTACCCATTCGACAACGAGCCCGAAACCCCCTCGCCAAACCCTCGGCCCGGACCCGAGGCTATAGCCCACCGCCTCGGTTACTATTTCACGCGCTGCGCGCTTAGCATTTCTTGTCATTTAAGGCACGCCCCTGACGTAGCCTCCCACGGGGCACCACGAGGACCTCGAAAAGACTGTACCCATTTCCGGCCGCGCCTCCCGGACCCAGCGGACCCAAAGGCTATAGCCAGCGGCCTCGGTGTCCATTTCACGCAGCTGCGCTGCGCGCTAGGCATTTCTTGCCATTTTAGGGCAGGCCTCGACCGTAGCCTCCCACTTTGGGCACCGGACCCTCCAGAAAATTGTACCCATTTCGGACGACCCGAGGCCCCTGAAACCCCTCCCAACCCTGCGGACCAAGGCTATAGCGCCAGCCCACCGGCCTCGGCGACTATTTCACCTTGAGCCGCGCGGCATGTCTTGCCATTTGAGCGAGCTTCTGACCGTAGCCTCCAAGCTGAGCACCCGATGACCCTCCAAAAGACTATACCCATTTTCGATGACGAGCCCTAAACCTCCCGACCCAGCGGACCAAGGCTATAGCCCACAGCCTCGGTGTCTATTTCACCGCTGAGCTTGCCATTTTGGGCAGGCCTCGGCCGTAGCCTCCCAGGCACGAGGACCCCGAAAAGGTGTACCCATTTGGACGACGAGCCCCAAAACCCCTCCCGGCCCCAGCGGACCGAGCTGCCAGCCCACCGGCCTCGGTGACTATTTCACTGCTGCGCGGCTGGGCATTTCTTGCCATTTTAGGGCGGGCTTGACCGTAGCCTCCAGCCCAGGCACCACGAGGACCCTCGAAAGGCTGTACCCATATTCGATGACGAGCCCCTAAACCCCTCCCGACCCCAGCGGACCAAAGGCTATAGCCCACGGCCTCGGTGTCTATTTCCTGCTGCGCTTGCTGGGCATTTTGCCATTTTGGGCAGGCCTCGACCGTACCTCCCAGGCTGGGCACCACGAGGACCTCACGAAAGGTGTACCCATTTCGGACGACGAGAACCCCCGAAACCCCCTCCCCTACCCCCGCGGACCAAAGGCTATAGCCCACCGGCCTCGGTGACTATTTCAGCGCTGCGCTGGACATTTCTTGCCATTTAGGGGCAGGCCTCTCACCGTAGCCTCCCAGGCACCACGAGGACCCTCGAAAGGTGCCATTTCGGCGACGAGCCCCTAAACCCCTCCCCGACCCCGCGGACCGATACTGCTGGCCCACCGGCCTCGGTGACTATTTCCAGGCAGCTGCGCTGGGCATTTCTTGCCCTTTTAGGGATGGCCTCTGACGGTAGCCTCCCACTGGGCACACGAGGCCCCTCGAAAAGACTGTACCCATTTTCGATGACGAGCCCTAAACCCCCTCCCCCCCAGCGGACCGAGGCTATAGCCCACCGGCCTCGGTGTCCATTTCACCTGTATTTGCGCATTTCTTGCCATTTGGGCCTCTGACCGTAGCCTCCCACTGGGCACACGAGGACCCTCGAAAAGACTGTACCCATTTCCGACGACCAGAGCCCCGAAACCCCCTCCCCAACCCCCGCGGACCAAAGGCTATAGCCCACCGGCCTCAGTGACTATTTCCCGCGCTGCGCCGCTGGGCATTTCTTGCCATTTTAGGGCAGGCTTCTGACCGTAGCCTCCCACTGGGCACACGAGGACCCTCGAAAAGACTGTACCCATTTCTGATGCACAGTACCCCAGAACTTCCCTCCCAAACCACCGCGGACCAAAGGCTATAGCCCACCGGCCTCGGCGACCGTTTCACGCGCTTCGCCGCTGGGCATTTCTTGCCATTTTAGGGCAGGCCTCTGACCGTAGCCTCCCACCCAGGCTACGAGGACCCTCGAAAAGACTGTACCTATTTCCGGCGGCAGGCCCCGAAACCCCCTCCCGACCCTGCGGACCCAAGGCTATAGTCCACGGCCTCGGCGACTATTTCACGCACTGCGCTGGGCATGTCTTTGCCATTTTAAGGCGAGGCTTCTGACCGTAACCTCCCACCCAGGCACACGAGGACCCTAGAAAGACTGTACCCATTTCCGGCGAGCCCCAGAACTTCCCTCCCCGCGGACCCAAAGGCTATAGCCCACCGGCCTCGGCGACCGTTTCAGCGCTGCGCGTTGGGCATTTCTTTCATTTAGGGCAGGCTTCTGACCGTAGCCTCCCACTGGGCACACGAAGACCCTCGAAAAGACTGTACCCATTTCTGACGGCCAAAGCCCTGGAAGTTCCCTTCCCCACCCCCGCGGACCAAAGGTTATAGCCCACCGGCCTCGGCGACCGTTTCACGCGCTCCCCCGCTGGGCATTTAATGCCATTTTAGGGCAAGCATCTAACCGTATCCTCCCACTTTGGGCTGCGAGGACCCTCGAGGCTGTACCCATTTCCGTCAGCGAGCCCCGAAACCTCCTCCCCGACCCCTGCGGACCAAGGCTATAGCCCACGGCCTCGGTGACTATTTCAGCTGCGCCCGCTGGGCATTTCTTGCCATTTAGGGCAGGCCTCTGGCCGTAGCCTCCCTTGGGCACACGAGGACCCTCGAAAGATTGTATCCATTTCGTGACGAGCCCCTAAAACCCGTCCCAACCCCTGAGGACCATAGGCTATAGCCCACCGGCCTCGGTGACTATTTGACGCGCTGCGCCGCTGGGCATTTCTTGCCATTTTAGGGCAGGCTTCTGACCGTAGCCTCCCACTGGGCACACGAGGACCCCGAAAAGACTGTACCCATTTTCGATGACCAGAACCCCCTAAACCCCCTGCCCAACCCCCGCGGACTAAAGGCTATAGCCCACCGGCCTCGGTGTCCATTTCACGCGCTGCGCCGCTGGGCATTTCTTGCCATTTTAGGGCAGGCCTCTGACCGTAGCCTCCCACTGGGCACACGAGGACCCTCGAAAAGACTGTACCCATTTTCGATGACCAGAGCCCCCTAAACCCCCTCCCCAACCCCCGCGGACTAAAGGCTATAGCCCACCGGCCTCGGTGTCCATTTCACGCGCTGCGCCGCTGGGCATTTCTTGCCATTTTAGGGCAGGCTTCTGACCGTAGCCTCCCACTGGGCACACGAGGACCCTCGAAAAGACTGTACCCATTTTCGACGCCCAGAGCCCCAGAACTTCCCTCCCCCACCCCCGCGGACCAAAGGCTATAGCCCACCGGCCTCGGCGACTGTTTCACGCGCTACGCCGCTGGGCATTTCTTGCCATTTTAGGGCATGCCTCTAACTGTAGCCTCCCACTGGGCACACGAGGACCCTCGAAAAGACTGTACCTATTTCCGACGACCAGAGCCCCCCAAACCCCCACCCCCACCCCAGCGGACCAAAGGCTATAGTCCACCGGCCTCGGCGACTATTTCACGCACTGCGCCGCTGGGCATGTCTTGCCATTTTAGGGCAGGCTTCTGACCGTAGCCTCCCACTGGGCACACGAGGACCCTAGAAAAGACTGTACCCATTTCCGACGCCCAGAGCCCCAGAACTTCCCTCCCCAACCCCCGCGGACCAAAGGCTATAGCCCACCGGCCTCGGCGACCGTTTCACGCGCTGCGCCGTTGGGCATTTCTTGCCATTTTAGGGCAGGCTTCTGACCGTAGCCTCCCACTGGGCACACGAAGACCCTCGAAAAGACTGTACCCATTTCTGACGCCCATAGCCCTAGAACTTCCCTTCCCCACCCCCGCGGACCAAAGGTTATAGCCCACCGGCCTCGGCGACCGTTTCACGCGCTACGCCGCTGGGCATTTCTTGCCATTTTAGGGCATGCCTCTAACCGTAGCCTCCCACTGGGCACACGAGGACCCTCGAAAAGGCTGTACCCATTTCCGTCAACCAGAGCCCCCGAAACCTCCTCCCCAACCCCTGCGGACCAAAGGCTATAGCCCACCGGCCTCGGTGACTATTTCACGCGCTGGGCATTCTTGCCATTTAGGGCAGGCCTCGACCGTAGCCTCCCAGGCACCACGAGGACCAGCGAAAGATTGTACCCATTTCGGACGACCAGATCCCCCGAAAACCCTCCCCAAACCCATCGGACCAAAGGCTATAGCCCACGGCCTCGGTGACTATTTCACCTTGCGCGCTGGACATTTCTTGCCATTTTAGGGCGGGCCTCTGACCGTAGCCTCCCAGTGGGCACAGGAGGACCCTCGAAAGATTGTACCCATTTTCGGACGAGCCCCTAAACCCCCTCCCCCCCGGACCGATGCTATAGCCCACCGGCCTCGGTGACTATTTCCTGCTGCGCGCTGGGCATTCTTGCCATTTTAGGGCGAGCTTCGACCGTAGCCTCCCCCTTTGGGCACACGAGGACCCTCGAAATGACTGTACCATTTTCGATGACCCAGGCCCCTAAACCCCCTCCCCAACCCCCGCGGACCAAAGGCTATAGCCCACCGGCCTCGGTGTCCATTTCACGCGCTGCGCCGCTGGGCATTTCTTGCCATTTTAGGGCAGGCCTCTGACCGTAGCCTCCCACTGGGCACACGAGGACCCTCGAAAAGATTGTACCCATTTCGGACGACCAGAGCCCCCGAAACCCCCTCCCCCACCCCCGCGGACCAAAGGCTATAGCCCACCGGCCTCGGCGACCGTTTCACGCGCTACGCCGCTGGGCATTTCTTGCCATTTTAGGGCATGCCTCTAACCGTAGCCTCCCACTGGGCACACGAGGACCCTCGAAAAGGCTGTACCCATTTCCGTCAACCAGAGCCCCCGAAACCTCCTCCCCAACCCCTGCGGACCAAAGGCTATAGCCCACCGGCCTCGGTGACTATTTCACGCGCTGCGCCGCTGGGCATTTCTTGCCATTTTAGGGCAGGCCTCTGACCGTAGCCTCCCACTGGGCACACGAGGACCCTCGAAAAGATTGTATCCATTTCTGACGACCAGAGCCCCCTAAAACCCGTCCCCAACCCCCGCGGACCAAAGGCTATAGCCCACCGGCCTCGGTGACTATTTGGCTGCGCCCGCTGGGTATTTCTTGCCATTTAGGGCAGGCTTCTGACCGTAGCCTCCCCTTTGCCACGAGGACCCTCGAAAGACTGTACCCATTTTCAATGACGAGCCCCTAAACCCCTCCCGGCCCCAGCTGACCAACGGCTATAGCCCACCGGCCTCGGTGTCCATTTCACGCGCTGCGCTGGGCATTTCTTGCGATTTTAGGTCAGGCCTCTGACCGTAGCCTCCTCCCAGGCACCGAGGACCCTCGAAAGACTGTACCATTTTCGATGACGAGCCCCTAAACCCCTCCCCCGCGGACTAAAGGCTATAGCCCACCGGCCTCGGTGTCCATTTCACGCGCTGCGCTGGGCATTTCTTGCCATTTAGGGCAGGCTTGACCGTAGCCTCCCCGGCACCACGAGGACCCTCGAAAAGACTGTACCATTTCGGCGCAGAGCCCCAGAACTTCCCTCCCCAACCCCCGCGGACCAAAGGCTATAGCCCACCGGCCTCGGCGACCGTTTCACGCGCTACGCCGCTGGGCATTTCTTGCCATTTTAGGGCATGCCTCTAACTGTAGCCTCCCACTGGGCACACGAGGACCCTCGAAAAGACTGTACCTATTTCCGACGACCAGAGCCCCCGAAACCCCCTCCCCAACCCCTGCGGACCAAAGGCTATAGTCCACCGGCCTCGGCGACTATTTCACGCACTGCGCCGCTGGGCATGTCTTGCCATTTTAGGGCAGGCTTCTGACCGTAGCCTCCCACTGGGCACACGAGGACCCTAGAAAAGACTGTACCCATTTCCGGCCTTGAGCCCCAGGCTTCCCTCCCAGCCCCAGCGGACCAAGGCTATAGCCCACCGGCCTCGGCGACCGTTTCACGCAGCTGCGCGTTGGGCATTTCTTGCCATTTAGGGCAGGCTTCTGACCGTAGCCTCCCGGGCTGCAGACCCTCGAAAAGGCTGTACCCATTTCGGCGCCCAGCCTAGAACTTCCCTTCCCCACCCCCGGACCAAGGTTATAGCCCACCGGCCTCGGCGACCGTTTCCAGCTTCGCGCTGGGCATTTCTTGCCATTTTAGGGCATGCCTCTAACCGTAGCCTCCCACTGGGCACACGAGGACCCTCGAAAAGGCTGTACCCATTTCCGTCAACCAGAGCCCCCGAAACCTCCTCCCCAACCCCTGCGGACCAAAGGCTATAGCCCACCGGCCTCGGTGACTATTTCACCTGTGCTGCGCGCCTGGCATTTCTTGCCATTTTAGGGCAGGCCTCGGACCGTAGCCTCCCAGGCACCACGAGGACCAGCGAAAGACTGTACCCATTTCGGACGACCAGAGGACCCGAAACCCCCTCCCCAACCCCCGCGGACCAAAGGCTATAGCCCACCGGCCTCGGTGACTATTTCCCCGCTGCGCCGCTGGGCATTTCTTGCCATTTTAGGGCGGGCTTGACCGTAGCCTCAAGCCCAGGCTACGAGGACCCTCGAAAGACTGTACCCATATTCGATGACGAGCCCCTAAACCCCTCCCGGCCCCAGCGGACCAAAGGCTATAGCCCACCGGCCTCGGTGTCTATTTCCGCCTTGCGCGCTGGGCATTTTGCCATTTTGGGCAGGCCTCGACCGTAGCCTCCCAGGCACGAGGACCCACGAAAAGGTGTACCCATTTCGGACGACCGAGACCCGAAACCCCCTCCCCAACCCCCGCGGACCAAAGGCTATAGCCCACCGGCTCGGTGACTATTTCACGCGCTGCGCCGCTGGACATTTCTTGCCATTTTAGGGCAGGCCTCTCACCGTAGCCTCCCACTGGGCACACGAGGACCCTCGAAAAGAGTGTACCCATTTTCGGCGAGGCCCCTAAACCCCCTCCCCAACCCCCGCGGACCAAAGGCTATAGCCCACCGGCCTCGGCGACTCTTTCACGCGCTGCGCCGCTGGGCATGTCTTGCCATTTTAGTGCAGGCTTCTGACCGTAGCCTCCCACTGGGCAAACGAGGACCCTCGAAAAGACTGTACCCATTTTCGATGACCAGAGCCCCCTAAACCCCTCCCCAACCCCCGCGGACCAAAGGCTATAGCCCACCGGCCTCGGTGTCCATTTCACGCGCTGCGCCGCTGGGCATTTCTTGCCATTTTAGGGCAGGCCTCTGACCGTAGCCTCCCACTGGGCACACGAGGACCCTCGAAAAGATTGTACCCATTTCGGACGACCAGAGCCCCCGAAACCCCCTCCCCAACCCCCGCGGACCAAAGGCTATAGCCCACCGGCCTCGGTGACTATTTCACGCGCTGCGCCGCTGGGCATTTCTTGCCATTTTAGGGCAGGCTTCTGACCGTAGCCTCCCACTGGGCACACGAGGACCCTCGAAAAGACTGTACCCATTTCGGCCGAGCCCCGGAACTTCCCTCCCCACCCCGCGGACCAAAGGCTATAGCCCACGGCCTCGGTGACTATTTCACCTTCCTGCGCTGGGCATTTCTTGCCATTTTAGGGCATGCCTCTAAGCTGTAGCCTCCCAGGGCACGAGGACCCTCGAAAAGACTGTACCTATTTCCGGCGGACGGGCCCCGAAACCCCTCCCGGCCCTGCGGACCAAAGGCTATAGTCCACCGGCCTCGGCGACTATTTCACGCGCTGTGCCGCTGGGCATGTCTTGCCATTTTAGGGCAGGCTTCTGACCGTAACCTCCCACTGGGCACACGAGGACCCTAGAAAAGACTGTACCCATTTCCGACGAACAGAGCCCCAGAACTTCCCTCCCCAACCCCGCGGACCAAAGGCTATAGCCCACCGGCCTCGGCGACCGTTTCACGCGCTGCGCCGCTGGGCATTTCTTGCCATTTTAGGGCAGGCTTCTGACCGTAGCCTCCCACTGGGCACACGAGGACCCTCGAAAAGGCTGTACCCATTTCCGTCAACCAGAGCCCCCGAAACCTCCTCCCCAACCCCTGCGGACCAAAGGCTATAGCCCACCGGCCTCGGTGACTATTTCACGCGCTGCGCCGCTGGGCATTTCTTGCCATTTTAGGGCAGGCCTCTGACCGTAGCCTCCCACTGGGCACACGAGGACCCTCGAAAAGATTGTATCCATTTCTGACGACCAGAGCCCCCTAAAACCCGTCCCCAACCCCCGCGGACCAAAGGCTATAGCCCACCGGCCTCGGTGACTATTTGACGCGCTGCGCCGCTGGGTATTTCTTGCCATTTTAGGGCAGGCTTCTGACCGTAGCCTCCCACTGGGCACACGAGGACCCTCGAAAAGACTGTACCCATTTTCAATGACCAGAGCCCCCTAAACCCCCTCCCCAACCCCCGCGGACCAAAGGCTATAGCCCACCGGCCTCGGTGTCCATTTCACGCGCTGCGCCGCTGGGCATTTCTTGCCATTTTAGGGCAGGCCTCTGACCGTAGCCTCCCACTGGGCACACGAGGACCCTCGAAAAGACTGTACCCATTTTCGATGACCAGAACCCCTAAACCCCCTCCCCAACCCCCGCGGACTAAAGGCTATAGCCCACCGGCCTCGGTGTCCATTTCACGCGCTGCGCCGCTGGGCATTTCTTGCCATTTTAGGGCAGGCTTCTGACCGTAGCCTCCCACTGGGCACACGAGGACCCTCGAAAAGACTGTACCCATTTCTGACGCCCAGAGCCCCAGAACGCCCCGCCCCCCCCCCCGCGGCCCCAAGGCGATAGCCCCCCGGCCGCGGCGGCTTCGTTTCGCTCTTCTTGCCATTTTAGGGCATGCCTCTAGCGTAGCCTCCCCAGGCACGAGGACCCTCGAAAAGACTGTACCTATTTCCGACGACCAGAGCCCCCGAAACCCCCTCCCCAACCCCTGCGGACCAAAGGCTATAGTCCACCGGCCTCGGCGACTATTTCACGCACTGCGCCGCTGGGCATGTCTTGCCATTTTAGGGCAGGCTTCTGACCGTAGCCTCCCACTGGGCACACGAGGACCCTAGAAAAGACTGTACCCATTTCCGACGCCCAGAGCCCAGGCTTCCTCCCACCCCGCGGACAAAAGGCTATAGCCCACGGCCTCGGCGACGTTTCACGCTGCGCCGTTGGGCATTCTTGCCATTTAGGGCGGGCTTCTGACCGTAGCCTCCCACTGGGCACCACGAGGACCCTCGAAAAGGCTGTACCCATTTCTGGCGCCAGCCTAGAACTTCCTTCCCTTCCCAGCGGACCAGGTTATAGCCCACCGGCCTCGGCGACCGTTTCACGCTTCGCGCTGGGCATTTCTTGCCATTTTAGGGCATGCCTCTGTAGCCTCCCCTTTGGGCACGAGGACCCTCGAAAAGGCTGTACCCATTTCCACGTCAACGGGCCCCGAAACCTCCTCCCGGCCCTGCCCGGACCAAAGGCTATAGCCCACCGGCCTCGGTGACTATTTCCTGCTGGGCATTTCTTGCCATTTTAGGGCAGGCCTCGACCGTAACCTCCCCAGGCACCACGAGGACCCCGAAAGGTGTACCCATTTCGGACGACCAGGCCCAAAACCCCTCCCCGACCCCAGCGGACCAAAGGCTATAGCCCACGGCCTCGGTGACTATTTCTGGCAGCTGCGCGCGGGCATTTCTTGCCATTTGGGCGAGCTTCTGACCGTAACCTCAGCCCAGGCACTGCGAGACCCTCGAGACTGTACCCATATTCGATGACCCCCTAAAGCCTCCCAGCCCCAGCGGACCAGGCTATAGCCCACCGGCCTCGGTGTCTATTTCCGCGCTTGCGGGCATTTTTGCCATTTTGCGGGGCCTCTGACCGTAGCCTCCAGGCACCACGAGGACCCGAAAATTGTACCCATTTGGACGACGAGACCCAAAACCCCTCCCCAACCCAGCGGACCGAGGCTATAGCCCACCGGCTCGGTGACTATTTCCTGTTGCGCGCTGGACATTTCTTGCCATTTAGGGCAGGCCTCTCACCGTAGCCTCCCACTGGGCTACGAGGACCCTCGAAAGATTGTACCATTTCGAGCGACCCGAGCCCCTAAACCCTCCCAGCCCCAGCGGACCGATCTGCAGCCCACGGCCTCGGTGACTATTTCACCGCGCTGCGCTGGGCATTTCTTGCCATTTAGGGGCGACTTCGCCGTAGCCTCCCCCAGGCACGAGGACCCTCGAAAAGACTGTACCCATTTCGATGACAGGCCCTAAACCCCTCCCGGCCCCGCGGACCGCTACTGCCAGCCCACCGGCCTCGGTGCCTATTTCACGCACTGCGCCGCTAGGTATTTCTTACCATTTTAGGGCAGGTTTCTGACCGTAGCCTCCCAATGGGCACACAAGGACCCTCGAAAAGGCTGTACCCATTTCCGTCAACGAGCCCGAAACCTCCTCCCTGACCCTGCGGACCAAGGCTATAGCCCACCGGCCTCGGTGACTATTTCCTGCGGCTGCAGCTGGGCATTTCTTGCCATTTAGGGCAGGCCTCGACCGTAGCCTCCCCGGGCACCACGAGGACCCAGCGAAAGGTGTACCCATTTGGACGGACGAGCCCCGAAACCCCTCCCAACCCCGCGGACCCAAGGCTATAGCCCACCGGCCGCGGCGACTATTTCGCACCCTGCGCCGCTGGGGATTTCTTGGCTTTTTTGGGCGGGGCTCTGACCGTAGCCTCCCACTGGGCACACGAAGACCCTCGAAAGACTGTACCCATTTCTGGCGCCCAGCCCTGAACTTCCTTCCCCCACCCCGGACCAGGTTATAGCCCACCGGCCTCGGCGACCGTTTCACGCGCTACGCCGCTGGGCATTTCTTGCCATTTTAGGGCATGCCTCTAACCGTAGCCTCCCACTGGGCACACGAGGACCCTCGAAAAGGCTGTACCCATTTCCGTCAACCAGAGCCCCCGAAACCACCTCCCAGCCCTGCCGGACCAAAGGCTATAGCCCACCGGCCTCGGTGACTATTTCACTGGGCGCTGAGCATTACTTGCCATTTTAGGGCAGGCCTCGACCGTAGCCTCCACCCAGGCACCACGAGGACCTCTTGAAAAGATTGTACCCATTTCGGACGACGAGAACCCCCCAAACCCCCACCCCCACCCCGCGGCCCAAAGGCTGCCAGCCCGGCCTCGGTGACTATTTCAGCTGCGCGCTGGGCATTTCTTGCCATTTTAGGGCGGGCTTCTGACCGTAGCCTCCAACCCAGGCACGAGGACCCTCGAAAAGACTGTACCCATATTGATGACGAGCCCCGCCCCTCCCAGCCCCCGGACCAGGCTATAGCCCACGGCCTCGGTGTCTATTTCACGCTGCGCGCTGGGCATTTTTGCCATTTTGGGCGGGCCTCGGCCGTAAGCCTCCCGGGCACCGAGGATCACGAAAAGATTGTACCCATTTCGGACGACCAGAGCCCCCTAAACCCCCTCCCCAACCCCCGCGGACCAAAGGCTATAGCCCACCGGCTCGGTGACTATTTCACGCGCTGCGCCGCTGGACATTTCTTGCCATTTTAGGGCAGGCCTCTCACCGTAGCCTCCCACTGGGCACACGAGGACCCTCGAAAAGATTGTACCCATTTTCGACGACCAGAGCCCCCTAAACCCCCTCCCAAGCGGACCGTCTATAGCCCACCGGCCTCTGTGACTATTTCCCTTGTTGCGCTGGGCATTTCTTGCCATTTTAGGGCAGGCTTCTGACCGTAGCCTCCCACTGGGCACGCAAGGACCCTCGAAAAGACTGTACCCATTTCCGATGACCAGAGCCCCTAAACCCCCTCCCCCACCCCCGCGGACCAAAGGCTATAGCCCACCGGCCTCGGTGACTATTTCCCGCGCTGCGCCGCTGGGCATTTCTTGCCATTTTAGGGCAGGCTTCTGACCGTAGCCTCCCAGGCACCACGACGACCCTCGAAAAGATTGTACCCATTTCCGTCAACCAGAGCCCCCGAAACCTCCTCCCCAACCCCTGCGGACCAAAGGCTATAGCCCACCGGCCTCGGTGACTATTTGACGTGCGCCGCTGGGCATTTCTTGCCATTTTAGGCGGGCCTCGCCGTAGCCTCCCAGCACCACGAGGACCCGCGAAAGGTGTACCCATTTCGGGACCCAGGCCCCGAGCCCCTCCCGACCCCTGCGGACCAAAGGCTATAGCCCACCGGCCTCGGTGACTATTTCACGCGCTGCGCCGCTGGGCATTTCTTGCCATTTTAGGGCAGGCTTCTGACCGTAGCCTCCAACTGGGCACACGAGGACCCTCGAAAAGACTGTACCCATATTCGATGACCAGAGCCCCCTAAACCCCCTCCCCAACCCCCGCGGACCAAAGGCTATAGCCCACCGGCCTCGGTGTCTATTTCACGCGCTGCGCCGCTGGGCATTTTTTGCCATTTTTGGGCAGGCCTCTGACCGTAGCCTCCCACTGGGCACACGAGGACCCACGAAAAGATTGTACCCATTTCGGACGACCAGAGACCCCGAAACCCCCTCCCCAACCCCCGCGGACCAAAGGCTATAGCCCACCGGCTCGGTGACTATTTCACGCGCTGCGCCGCTGGACATTTCTTGCCATTTTAGGGCAGGCCTCTCACCGTAGCCTCCCACTGGGCACACGAGGACCCTCGAAAAGATTGTACCCATTTTCGACGACCCAGGCCCTAAACCCCTCCCAACCCCCGCGGACCAACGGGTCTAGCCCACCGGCCTCGGTGACTATTTCACGCGCTGCGCGGCTGGGCATTTCTTGCCATTTTAGGGCGAGCTTGGCCGTAGCCTCCCCAGGCACGAGGACCCTCGAAAGACTGCCATTTTCGGCGACGAGCCCCTAAACCCCTCCCAACCCCGCGGACCAAATGCTATAGACCAACGGCCTCGTTGACTATTTCCGCAGCGCTGCGCCGCTGGGCATTTCTTGCCATTTTAGGGCAGGCTTCTGACCGTAGCCTCCCACTGGGCATACGGAGACCCTCGAAAAGACTGTACCCATTTTCGATGACCAGAGCCCCCTAAACCCCCTCCCCAACCCCCGCGGACCAAAGGCTATAGCCCAACGGCCTCGGTGTCCATTTCACGCGCTGCGCCGCTGGGCATTTCTTGCCATTTTAGGGCAGGCCTCTGACCGTAGCCTCCCACTGGGCACACGAGGACCCTCGAAAAGATTGTACCCATTTTCGATGACAGGCCCCTAAACCCCTCCCGGCCCCAGCGGACTAAAGGCTATAGCCCACCGGCCTCGGTGTCCATTTCACCCAGCGCTGCGCCTGGGCATTTCTTGCCATTTCAGGCGGGCCTCGACCGTAGCCTCCCACTGGGCACCACGAGGACCCTCGAAAGATTGTACCCATTTCGATGACGGGCCCCTAAACCTCCCCGGCCCAGCGGTACAAAGGCTATAGCCCACCGGCCTCGGTGACTATTTCCAGCCTGCGCGCTGGGCATTTCTTGCCATTTTAGGGTAGGCCTCGGCCGTAGCCTCCCCCAGGCACCACGAGGACCCGAAAAAGGTGTACCCATTTCGGACGACAGGCCCCGAAACCCCCTCCCCAACCCCCGCGGACCAAAGGCTATAGCCCACCGGCCTCGGTGACTATTTCACGCGCTGCGCCGCTGGGCATTTCATGCCCTTTTAGGGCAGGCCTCTGACCGTAGCCTCCCACTGGGCAAACGAGGACCCTCGAAAAGATTGTATCCATTTCTGACGACCAGAGCCCCCTAAACCCCCTCCCCAACCCCCGCGGACCAAAGGCTATAGCCCACCGGCCTAGGTGACTATTTGACGCGCTGCGCCGCTCGGCATTTCTTGCCATTTTAGGGCAGGCTTCTGACCGTAGCCTCCCACTGGGCACACGAGGACCCTCGACAAGACTTTACCCATTTCCGGCGAGCCCCGAACTTCCTCCCCAGCCCCGCGGACCAAAGGCTATAGCCCACGGCCTCGGCGACGTTTCACGCAGCTGCGCTGGGCATTTCTTGCCATTTAGGGCAGGCCTCGACCGTAGCCTCCCAGGCACGAGGACCGTCGAAAGATTGTACCCATTTCGGCGAGCCCCCTAAACCCCCTCTACAACCCTCACGGACCAAAGGCTATAGCCCACCGGCCTCGGTGACTATTTCACGCGCTGCGCCGCTGGGCATTTCTTGCCATTTTAGGGCAGGCTTCTGACCGTAGCCTCCCACTGGGCACACGAAGACCCTCGAAAAGACTGTACCCATTTTCGATGACCAGAGCACCCTAAACCCCCTCCCCAACCCCCGCGGACCAAACGCTATAGCCCACCGGCCTAGGTGTCAATTTCGCTGTGCTGCGCGCTGGGCATTTCTTGCCATTTTAGGGCGGGCCTCGACCGTAGCCTCAGCCCAGGCACGAGGACCCTCAAAGATTGTACCCATTTGGACGACCAGGCCCCAAACCGCCTCCCCGACCCCAGCGGACCAAGGCTATAGCCCACGGCCTCGGTGACTATTTCACCTTCTGCGCTGGGCATTTCTTGCCATTTTAGGGCAGGCCTCTGACCGTAGCCTCCCACTGGGCACACGATGACCCTCGAAAAGATTGTATCCATTTCTGACGACCAGAACCCCCTAAACCCCCTCCCCAACCCCCGCGGACCAAATTTTATAGCCCACCGGCCTCGGTGACTATTTGTGCGCGCGCGCTGGGCATTTCTGGCCATTTTAGGGCAGGCTTCTGACCGTAGCCTCCCAGGCACCACGAGGACCCTCGAAAGACTGTACCCATTTCGGCGAGCCCCAGAACTTCCCTCCCCAACCCCCGCGGACCAAAGGCTATAGCCCACCGGCCTCGGTGACTATTTCACGCGCTGCGCCGCTGGCCATCTCTTTTCATTTTAAGGCAGGCCTCTGACCGTAGCCTCCCACTGGACACACGAGGACCCTCGAAAAGAATGTACCCATTTCCGACGAACAGAGCCCCCGAAATCCCCTCCCCAACCCCCGCGGACCAAAGGCTATAGGCCACCGGCCTCGGCGACTATTTCACGCGCTGCGCCGCTGGGCATGTCTTGCCATTTTATGGCAGGCTTCTGACCGTAGCCTCCCACTGGGCACACGAGGACCCTCGAAAAGACTGTACCCATTTCCGACACGGAACCCGAACTTCCTCCCGGCCCCGCGGACCGTCTATAGCCCACGGCCTCGGTGAATATTTCCGCAGCTGCGCGCTGGCCATCTCTTGCCATTTTAGGGCAGGCCTCGACCGTAGCCTCCCCCTTTGGGCACGAGGACCCTCGGGTGTACCCATTTTCGTGACGAGCCCTCTAAACCCCTCCCCCAACCCTCGCGGACCAAAGGCTATAGCCCACCGGCCTCGGTGACTATTTCACCTGCGCGCGCTGGGCATTTCTTGCCATTTTTGGGAAGGCTTCTGAACGTAGCATCCCAGGCACCACGAGGACCCTCGAAAACTGTACCCATTTTCGATGACGAGCCCTAAACCCTCTCCCAACCCCAGCGGACCAAGGCTATAGCCCGGCCTCGGTGTCAATTTCCTGTGCGCGCTGGGCATTTCTTGCCATTTTAGGGCGGGCCTCGACCGTAGCCTCCCAGGCACGAGGACCCTCAGGTGTACCCATTTGGACGACCAGAGCCCCGAAACCGCCTCCCCAACCCCAGCGGACCAGGCTATAGCCCGGCCTCGGTGACTATTTCACCGCGCGCTGGGCATTTCTTGCCATTTAGGGCCTCGACCGTAGCCTCCCAGGGCACCACGATGACCCTCGAAAGATTGTATCCATTTCGGCGGAGAACCCCTAAACCCCTCCCGGCCCCAGCGGACCAAATTCTATAGCCCACCGGCCTCGGTGACTATTTGGTGCGCTGCGCATTTCTTGCCATTTAGGGCAGGCTTCTGACCGTAGCCTCCCACTGGGCTACGAGGACCCTCGAAAAGGCTGTACCCATTTTCGAGGACGAGCCCTAAACCCCTCCCAGCCCCCGCGGACCAAGGCTATAGCCCACGGCCTCGGCGACTATTTCACGCTGCGCCCGCTGGGCATATCTTGCCATTTTAGGGGCGGGCTTCGACCGTAGCCTCCCAGGCACCACGAGGACCCTCGAAAGACTGTACCCATTTCCGACGCCCAGAGCGCCAGAACTTCCCTCCCCAACCCCCGCGGACCAAAGGCTATAGCCCACCGGCCTCGGCGACCGTTTCACACGCTGCGCCGCTGGGCATTTCTTGCTATTTTAGGGCAGGCCTCTAACCGTAGCCTTCCACTGGGCACACGAGGACCCTCGAAGAGACTGTGCCCAATTCGGCGGAGAACCCCTAAACCCCTCCCGACCCCAGCGGACCAAAGGCTATAGCCCACCGGCCTCGGTGACTATTTGTGTGCGCCGCTGGGCATTCTTGCCATTTTAGGGCGGGCATCTGACCGTAGCCTCCCCACCCCAGGCACCCGAGGACCCTCGAAAGATTGTATCCATTTCGGCGGCAGAACCCCTAAACCCCTCCCGACCCCCGCGGACCAAGGCTATAGCCCACGGCCTCGGTGACTATTTGGCAGCTGCGCGCTGGGCATTTCTTGCCATTTAGGGCAGGCATCTGACCGTAGCCTCCCAGGCTGCGAGGACCCTCGAAAGATTGTATCCATTTCGGCGGCGAGAACCCCTAAACCCCCTCCCGACCCCAGCGGACCAAAGGCTATAGCCCACCGGCCTCGGTGACTATTTGTGCGCGCTGGGCATTTCTTGCCATTTTAGGGCGGGGCTTCGACCGTAGCCTCCCAGGCATCGAGGACCCTCGAAAGAGCTGTACCCATTTTCGATGACGAGCCCCTAAACCCCCTCCCCAGCCCCCGCGGACCAAATGCTATAGCCCACCGGCCTCAGTGACTATTTCCCACGCTGCGCGGCTGGGCATGTCTTGCCATTTTATGGCAGGCTTCTGACCGTAGCCTCCCACTGGGCACGAGGACCCTCGAAAAACTGTACCCATTTCCGACACGAACCCAGAACTTCCCTCCCAACCCCGGACCGAATCATAGCCACCGGCCTCGGTGAATATTTCCGCGCTGCGCGCTGGCCATCTCTTGCCATTTAGGGCAGGCCTCGTACCGTAGCCTCCCCAGGCTACGAGGACCCTCGAAAAGATTGTACCCATTTCCGACGACCAGAGCCCCCTAAACTCCCTCCCTAACCCCCGCGCACCAAAGGCTATAGCCCACCGGCCTCGGCGACTATTTCACGCGCCGCGCCGCTGGGCATGTCTTGCCATTTTATGGCAGGCTTCTGACCGTAGCCTCCCACTGGGCACACGAGGACCCTCGAAAAGACTGTACCCATTTCCGACGCCCAGAGCGCCAGAACTTCCCTCCCCAACCCCCGCGGACCAAAGGCTATAGCCCACCGGCCTCGGCGACCGTTTCACACGCTGCGCCGCTGGGCATTTCTTGCTATTTTAGGGCAGGCCTCTAACCGTAGCCTTCCACTGGGCACACGAGGACCCTCGAAAAGACTGTACCCATTTCTGACGACCAGAGCCCAGAACTTCCCTCCCCAACCCCCGCGGACCAAATGCTATAGCCCACCGGCCTCGGTGACTATTTCACGCGATGCGCCTCTGGGCATGTCTTGCCATTTTAGGGCAGGCTTCTGACCGTAGCCTCCCACTGGGCACACGAGGACCCTCGAAAAGACTGTACCCATTTTCGATGACCAGAGCCCCCTAAACCCCCTCCCCAACCCCCGCGGACTAAAGGCTATAGCCCACCGGCCTCGGTGTCCATTTCACGCGCTGCGCCGCTCGGCATTTCTTGCCATTTTAGGGCAGGCCTCTGACCGTAGCCTCCCAGGCGCCACGAGACCCTCAGGTGTACCCATTTTCGATGACGAGCCCTAAACCCCTCCCACCCCAGCGGACCAAGGCTATAGCCCACCGGCCTCGGTGACTATTTCAGCAGCTGCGCCTGGGCATTTCTTGCCATTTAGGCGGGCCTCTGACCGTAGCCTCCCCAGGCACACGAGGACCCTGAAAAGACTGTACCCATTTCGGACGGAGCCCCGAAACCCCTCCCAGCCCCGCGGACGAAGGCTATAGCCCACGGCGTCGGTGACTATTTCCACTGCGCTGGGCATTTCTTGCCATTTTAGGGCAGGCCTCGGACCGTAAGCCTCCCAGCTGGGCACCACGAGGACCCTCGAAAAGATTGTATCCATTTCGGCGACCGAACCCTAAACCCCTCCCAACCCCAGCGGACCAAAGGCTATAGCCCACGGCCTCGGTGACTATTTGTATTTGCGCGCTGGGCATTTCTTGCCATTTAGGGCAGGCATCGACCGTAGCCTCCCAGCTCCAGGCACACGAGGACCCTCGAAAGATTGTATCCATTTCGGCGGGAACCCTAAACCCCTCCCCACCCGCGGATCAAGGCTATAGCCCACCGGCCTCGGTGACTATTTGTGCCTGCGCGCTGGGCATTTCTTGCCATTTAGGGCGAGCTTCTGTAGCCTCCCCAGCGGGCATCGAGGACCCTCGAAAGACTGTACCCATTTTCGATGACGAGCCCCTAAACCTCCTCCCCGGCCCCAGCGGACCAAGGCTATAGCCCACGGCCTCGGCGACTATTTCAGCGCTGCGCGCTGGGCATGTCTTGCCATTTATGGCGAGCTTGACCGTAGCCTCCCACTGGGCACACGAGGACCCTCGAAAAGACTGTACCCATTTCCGACACCCAGAACCCCAGAACTTCCCTCCCCAACCCCCGCGGACCAAATGCTATAGCCCACCGGCCTCGGTGAATATTTCACGCGCTGCGCCGCTGGCCATCTCTTGCCATTTTAGGGCAGGCCTCTGACCGTAGCCTCCCCTTTGGGCACGAGGACCCTCGAAAAGGTTGTACCCATTTCGGCGACGAGCCCTAAACTCCCTCCCAACCCCGCGCACCAAGGCTATAGCCCACCGGCCTCGGCGACTATTTCGCAGCGCGCGCTGGGCATGTCTTGCCATTTATGGCGGGCTTCGACCGTAGCCTCCCCAGGCTGCGAGGACCCTCGAAAAGACTGTACCCATTTCCGGCCCGGGCGCGAACTTCCCTCCCCAACCCCCGCGGACCAAAGGCTATAGCCCACCGGCCTCGGCGACCGTTTCACACGCTGCGCCGCTGGGCATTTCTTGCTATTTTAGGGCAGGCCTCTAACCGTAGCCTTCCACTGGGCACACGAGGACCCTCGAAAAGACTGTACCCATATCTGACCCCCAGAGCCCAGAACTTCCCTCCCCAACCCCCGCGGACCAAATGCTATAGCCCACCGGCCTCGGTGACTATTTCACGCGATGCGCCTCTGGGCATGTCTTGCCATTTTAGGGCAGGCTTCTGACCGTAGCCTCCCACTGGGCACACGAGGACCCTCGAAAAGACTGTTCCCATTTCCGACGCCCAGAGCCCCAGAACTTCCCTCCCAGCCCCAGCGGACCGTCTATAGCCCACCGGCCTCGGTGACTATTTCACCGCGCTGGCATCTCTTGTCATTTTAGGGGTGAGCCTCGACCGTAGCCTCCCACTGGACACGAGGACCCTCGAAAAGAATGTACCCATTTCCCGACCGAGCCCCTAACCCCTCCCAGCCCCGCGGACCAAAGGCTATAGCCCGGCCTCGGTGATTATTTCACGCTGCGCGCTGGGCATTTCTTGCCATTTTGGGCAGGCTTCTGACCGTAGCCTCCCCAGGAACACGAGGACCCTCGAAAAGAGGCTGTACCCATTTCGATGACCAGAACCCTAAACCTCCCCGACCCTCGCGGACCAAAGGCTATAGCCCACCGGCCACGGTGACTATTTCTGGCGCTGCGCTCATTTCTTGCCATTTAGGGCAGGCTTCGACCGTAGCCTCCCAGGGCACCACGAGGACCCTCGAAAAGGCTGTACCCATTTTGATGACGAGCCCTAACCCCTCCCCGGCCCCGCGGACCAAGGCTATAGCACACCGGCCTCGGCGACTATTTCACGAGCTGCGCCGCTGGGCATGTCTTGCCATTTTAGGGCAGGCTTCGGCCGTAGCATCCCCAGGCACGAGGACCATCGAAAAGACTGTACCCATTTCCGACCCCCAGAGCCCCAGAACTTCCCTCCCCAACCCCCGCGGACCAAATGCTATAGATCACCGGCCTCGGTGACTATTTCACGACCTGCGCCGCTGGCCATCTCTTGTCATTTTAGGGTAGGCCTCTGACTGTAGCCTCCCACTGGACACACGAGGACCGTCGAAAAGAATGTACCCATTTCCGACAGGCCCAATCCCTCCCAACCCCCGGACCAAGGCTATAGGCCACCGGCGTCGGCGACTATTTCACGCTGCGCCTCTGGGCATGTCTTGCCATTTCTGGCGAGCTTGGACCGTAGCCTCCCACTGGGCACCACGAGGACCCTCGAAAGCTGTACCCATTTCCGGCCGAGCCCCAGAACTTCCCTCCCAAGCCCCAGCGGACCAGGCTATAGCCCACCGGCCTCGGCGACCGTTTCACTGCGCTGCGCTGGGCATTTCTTGCCATTTAGGGCAGGCCTCGACCGTAGCCTCACCCAGGCACACGAGGACCCTCGAAGATTGTACCCATTTCGGCGACCTGGCCCTAAACCTCCTCCCCCCCAGCGCACCGTGCTATAGTCCACCGGCCTCGGCGACTATTTCCCGCCGCTGCGCATGTCTTGCCATTTATGGCGGGCTTGACCGTAGCCTCCCTGGGCTACGAGGACCCTCGAAAGATTGTACCCATTTCCGAGCCCAGAACTTCCCTCCCAACCCCAGCGGACCCAGCCCACCGGCCTCGGCGACCGTTTCCAGCTGCGCGCTGGGCATTTCTTGCCATTTTAGGCCTCGACCGTAGCCTCCCAGGCACCACGAGGACCCTCGAAAGATTGTACACATTTCCGGCGACCAGGCCCTAAACCCCTCCCCAGCCCCGGACCAAAGGCTATAGCCAACCGGCCTCGGCGACTATATCACGCTGCGCGCTGGGCATGTCTTGCCATTTTATGGCGAGGCTTCTAACCGTAGCCTCCAGGCACGAGGACCCTCGAAAACTGTACCCATTTCCGGCCCAGGCCCGAACTTCCTCCCGACCCCGCGGACCGAATCTATAGCCCACCGGCCTCGGTGACTATTTCCGCAGCTGCGCGCGCTGGCCATCTCTTGTCATTTTAGGGTGAGCCTCGGCCGTAGCCTCCCACTGGACACCGAGGACCCTCGAAAAGAATGTACCCATTTCCCCGACGAGCCCTAAACCCCTCCCAACCCTCGCGGACCAAAGGCTATAGCCACGGCCTCGGTGACTATTTCTGCGCTGCTGCTGGGCATTTCCTCCCATTTTAGGGCAGGCTTGACCGTAGCCTCCCCAGGCACGAGGACCCTCGAAAAGGCTGTACCCATTTCGATGGCCAGGCCTAAACCCCCTCCCAACCCCGCGGACCAGGCTATAGCCCACGGCCTCGTCGACTATTTCACAGCGCTGCGCCCTGGGCATGTCTTGCCATTTTAGGGCGGGCTTCGGCCGTAGCATCCCCAGGCACCACGAGGACCATCGAAAAGCTGTACCCATTTCCGACCCCAGGCCCCGAACTTCCCTCCCCGGCCCCCGCGGACCAAAGTCTATAGATCACCGGCCTCGGTGACTATTTCACGCGCTGCGCCGCTGGCCATCTCTTGTCATTTTAGGGTAGGCCTCTGACTGTAGCCTCCCACTAGACACACGAGGACCGTCGAAAAGAATGTACCCATTTCCGAGCAGAACCCCAATCCCTCGACCCAGCGGACCAGGCTATAGCCACCGGCCTCGGCGACTATTTCACGCAGCTGCGTCTCTGGGCATGTCTTGCCATTTCTGGCAGGCTTCGACCGTAGCCTCCCAGGCACCACGAGGACCATCGAAAAGTGTACCCATTTCCGACACCCAGGCCCGAACTTCCCTCCCGACCCTCGCGGACCAAATAGCCCGGCCTCGGTGACTATTTCTGCGCTGCGCTGGCCATCTCTTGTCATTTAGGGTGGGGCTCGGCCGTAGCCTCCCATGGGCACCACGAGGACCCTCGAAAGATTGTACCCATTTTCGACAGAGCCCTAAACCCCTCCCAGCACCCAGCGGACCAAAGTCTATAGCCCACGGCCTCGGCGGACTATTTCCGCTGCGCTGGGCATGTCTTGCCATTTATGGCGAGGCTTGACAGTAGCCTCCCAGGCTACGAGGACCCTCGAAAAGGCTGTACCCATTTCCGGCAGCCCGAACTTCCCTCCCCCCGCGGACCAAATGCTATAGCCCACGGCCTCGGTTACTATTTCCGCTGGCGCTGGCCATCTCTTGTCATTTAGGGTGAGGCCTCGTAGCCTCCCACAGGGCACCACGAGGACCCTCGAAAAGACTGTACCCATTTCCCCGGAGGCCCTAAACCCCTCCCACCCTCGCGGACCAAGGCTATAGCCCACCGGCCTCGGTGACTATTTTCGTGCTGCTGCTGGGCATTTCTTTCCATTTAGGGCGGACTTCTGAGCGTAGCCTCCCCAGGCTACGAGGACCCTCGAAAGGATGTACCCATTTTGATGGCCGAGAACCCCTAAACCCCTCCCCAACACCCGCGGACCAAAAGGCTATAGCCCTCGGCCTCGGCGACTATTTCGCGCTGCGCGCTAGGCATGTCTTGCCATTTTAGGGCAGGCTTGACCGTAGCATCCCAGGCACACGAGGACCCTCGAAAACTGTACCCATTTCCGGCCCGAGCCCCAGAACTTCCCTCCCAACCCCAGCGGACCGATGCTATAGCCCACGGCCTCGGTGACTATTTCACCTTGCGCGCTGGCCATCTCTTGTCATTTTAGGGTAGGCCTCGTAGCCTCCCAGGACACGAGGACCCTCGAAAGAATGTACCCATTTCCGACGACCTGAGCCCCCTAAACCTCCTCCCCAACCCCCGCGCACCAAATGCTATAGCCCACCGGCCTCGGTGACTATCCTCTCCCCAACCCCCGCGGACCACAGGCTATAGGCGACCGGCCTCGGCGACTATTTCACGCGCTGCGCCTCTGGGCAGGTCTTGCCATTTCTGGCTTCTGACCGTAACCTCCCGGGCACGAGACCCTCGAAAAGGCTACCCGGGCATTTCTTGCCATTTTAGGGCAGGCCTCTGACCGTAGCCTCCCACTGGGCACACGAGGACCCTCGAAAAGATTGTACACATTTCCGACGACCAGAGCCCCCTAAACCCCCTCCCCAACCCCCGCGCACCAAAGGCTATAGCCAACCGGCCTCGGCGACTATTTCACACGCTGCGCCGCTGGGCATGTCTTGCCATTTTATGGCAGGCTTCTAACCGTAGCCTCCCACTGGGCACACGAGGACCCTCGAAAAGACTGTACCCATTTCCGACGCACAGAGCCCCAGAACTTCCCTCCCCAACCCCCGCGGACCAAATGCTATAGCCCACCGGCCTCGGTGACTATTTCACGCGCTGCGCCGCTGGCCATCTCTTGTCATTTTAGGGTAGGCCTCTGACCGTAGCCTCCCACGAGGCACACGAGGACCCTCGAAAAGACTGTACCCATTTCCCACGACCAGAGCCCCCTAAACCCCCTCCCCAACCCACGCGGACCAAAGGCTATAGCCCACCGGCCTCGGTGACTATTTCACGCGCTGCGCCGCTGGGCATTTCTTGCCATTTTAGGGCGGGGTCAGATCGTAGCCTCCCCAGGCACGAGGACCCTCGAAAGACTGTACCCATTTCGATGTTGAGCCCCTAACCCCCCTCCCCAACGCCCGCGGACCAAAGGCTATAGCCCACCGGCCTCGGCGACTATTTGACGCGCTGCGCCGCTATGCATGTCTTGCCATTTTAGGGCAGGCTTCTGACCGTAGCCTCCCACTGGGCACACGAGGACCCTCGAAAAGACTGTACCCATTTCCGACGACCAGAGCCCCAGAACTTCCCTCCCCAACCCCGCGGACCGTCTATAGCCCACGGCCTCGGTGACTATTTCGCAGCTGCGCTGGCCATCTCTTGTCATTTAGGGTGAGCTCTGACCGTAGCCTCCCCAGGCACCACGAGGACCCTCGAAAGGTGTACCCATTTCCGACCGGGCCCTAAACCCCTCCCCAACCCCGGCACCAAAGGCTATAGCCACGGCCTCGGCGACTATTTCCTCAGCGCGCGCTGCCAGCTGGGCATGTCTTTCCATTCTATGGCGAGCGACCGTAGCCTCCCACTGGGCACACGAGGACCCTCGAAAAGGCATGCCCATTTCCGGCGAGCCCCAGAACTTCCCTCCCGGCCCGCGGACCGTCTGTAGCCCACCGGCCTCGGTGACTATTTCACCTTTCGCGCTGGCCATCTCTTGTCATTTTGGTAGGCCTCTTAGCCTCCCACGAGGCACGAGGTTCCTCGAAAAGACTGTACCCATTTTCCGATGACCCGAGCCCTGGCCCCTCCCGGCCCCAGCGGACCAAAGTCTATAGCCCAACGGCCTCGGCGACTATTTCCGCAGCTGCGCGCTGGGCATGTCTTGCCATTTAGGGCAGGCTTCTGACCGTAGCCTCACTGGGCACCACGAGGACCCTCGAAAAACATGCCATTTCCGCGACCGAGGCCCTGACCCCTCCCGGCCCCAGCGGACCAGGCTGTAGCCTCACCGGCCTCGGTGACTATTTCACGCGCTGCGCCGCTGGGCATGTCTAGCCATTTTATGGCAGGCTTCTGACCGTAGCCTCCCACGGGGCACACGAGGACCCTCGAAAAGACTGTACCCATTTCCGACGCCCAGAGCCCCAGAACTTCCCTCCCCAACCCCCGCGGACCAAAGGCTATAGCCCACCGGCCTCGGTGACTATTTCACGCGCTGCGCCGCTGGCCATCTCTTTTCATTTTAAGGCAGGCCTCTGACCGTAGCCTCCCACTGGACACACGAGGACCCTCGAAAAGAATGTACCCATTTCCGACGAACAGAGCCCCCGAAATCCCCTCCCCAACCCCCGCGGACCAAAGGCTATAGCCCACCGGCCTCGGCGACTATTTCACGCGCTGCGCCGCTGGGCATGTCTTGCCATTTTATGGCAGGCTTCTGACCGTAGCCTCCCACTGGGCACACGAGGACCCTCGAAAAGACTGTACCCATTTCCGACACCCAGAACCCCAGAACTTCCCTCCCCAACCCCCGCGGACCAAATGCTATAGCCCACCGGCCTCGGTGACTATTTCACGCGCTGCGCCGCTGGCCATCTCTTGCCATTTTAGGGCAGGCCTCTGACCGTAGCCTCCCACTGGGCACACGAGGACCCTCGAAAAGATTGTACCCATTTCCGACGACCAGAGCCCCCTAAACTCCCTCCCCAACCCCCGCGCACCAAAGGCTATAGCCCACCGGCCTCGGCGACTATTTCACGCGCTGCGCCGCTGGGCATGTCTTGCCATTTTATGGCAGGCTTCTGACCGTAGCCTCCCACTGGGTACACGAGGACCCTCGAAAAGACTGTACCCATTTCCGACGCCCAGAGCCCCAGAACTTCCCTCCCCAACCCCCGCGGACCAAAGGCTATAGCCCACCGGCCTCGGCGACCGTTTCACACGCTGCGCCGCTGGGCATTTCTTGCCATTTTAGGGCAGGCCTCTGACCGTAGCCTTCCACCGGCACGAGACCTCGAAAGACTGTACCCATTTCCGGCGAGCCCGAACTTCCTCCCGACCCCCGCGGACCAAATGCTATAGCCCACCGGCCTCGGTGACTATTTCACGCGATGCGCCTCTGGGCATGTCTTGCCATTTTAGGGCAGGCTTCTGACCGTAGCCTCCCACTGGGCACACGAGGACCCTCGAAAAGACTGTACCCATTTCCGACGCCCAGAGCCCCAGAACTTCCCTCCCCAACCCCCGCGGACCAAATGCTATAGCCCACCGGCCTCGGTGACTATTTCACGCGCTGCGCCGCTGGCCATCTCTTGTCATTTTAGGGTAGGCCTCTGACCGTAGCCTCCCACTGGACACACGAGGACCCTCGAAAAGAATGTACCCATTTCCGACGAACAGAGCCCCCGAAATCCCCTCCCCAACCCCCGCGGACCAAAGGCTATAGGCCACCGGCCTCGGCGACTATTTCACGCGCTGCGCCTCTGGGCATGTCTTGCCATTTTACGGCAGGCTTCTGACCGTAGCCTCCCACTGGGCACACGAGGACCCTCGAAAAGACTGTACCCATTTCCCACGACCAGAGCCCCCTAAACCCCCTCCCCAACCCTCGCGGACCAAAGGCTATAGCCCAACGGCCTCGGCGACTATTTCACGCGCTGCGCCGCTGGGCATGTCTTGCCATTTTATGGCAGGCTTCTGACCGTAGCCTCCCACTGGGTACACGAGGACCCTCGAAAGACTGCCCATTTCCGGCGCCCAGGCCCAGAACCCCCCTCCCCAACCCCCGCGGACCAAAGGCTATAGCACACCGGCCTCGGCGACTATTTCACACGCTGCGCCGCTGGGCATTTCTTGCTATTTTACAGCAGCCCCCTGACCGTAGCCTCCCATTGGGCACACAAAGACCCTTGAAAAGACTGTACCCGTTTCTGACGGGCCCGAACTTCCCTCCCAACCCCAGCGGACCAAATCTAGCCCACCGGCCTCGGCGACTATTTCCTTGATGCGCCTGGCATGTCTTGCCATTTTAGGGCAGGCTTTGACCGTAGCCTCCCCAGGCACCGAGGACCCTCGAAAGCTGTACCCATTTCGGCAGAGCCCCAGAACTTCCTCCCAACCCCAGCGGACCAAATGCTATAGCCCACGGCCTCGGTGACTATTTCGACTGCGCTTTGATCTTGTCATTTTAGGGTGGCCTCTCACGTGCGTAGCCTCCTTCAGGCCTTACGAGACCCTCGAAAGAATGTACCCATTTCCGGACGAGGCCCGAAATCCCTCCCCCCCCCGGACCAGGCTATAGGCAACCGGCCTAGTCGACTATTTAATGCGCTGCGCCTCTGGGCATGTCTTGCCATTTTTGGGCATGCTTCTGACCGTAGCCTCCCACTGGGCACACGAGGACCCTCGAAAAGACTGTACCCATTTCCGACGACCAGAGCCCCCTAAACCCCTCCCCAACCCCCGCGGACCAAAGGCTATAGCCCAGCGGCCTCGGCGACTATTTCACGCGCTGCGCCGCTGGGCATGTCTTGCCATTTTAGGGCAGGCTTCTGACCGTAGCCTCCCACTGGGCACACGAGGACCCTCGAAAAGACTGTACCCATTTCCCACGACCAGAGCCCCCTAAACCCCCTCCCCAACCCCCGCGGACCAAAGGCTATACCTCACCGGCCTCGGTGACTATTTCACGCGCTGCGCCGCTGGGCATGTCTAGCCATTTTATGGCAGGCTTCTGACCGTAGCCTCCCACTGGGCACACGAGGACCCTCGAAAAGGCATACCCATTTCCGGCAGGCCCCAGGCTTCCCTCCCCAACCCCCGCGGACCAAAGGCTATAGCCCACCGGCCTCGGTGACTATTTCACGCGCTGCGCCGCTGGCCATCTCTTTTCATTTTAAGGCAGGCCTCTGACCGTAGCCTCCCACTGGACACACGAGGATCCTCGAAAAGAATGTACCCATTTCCGACGAACAGAGCCCCCGAAATCCCCTCCCCAACCCCCGCGGACCAAAGGCTATAGCCCACCGGCCTCGGCGACTATTTCCGCAGCGCTGCGCGCTGGGCATGTCTTGCCATTTTATGGCGAGGCTTCGGACCGTAAGCCTCCCAGGCACACGAGGACCCTCGAAAAGGCATGCCATTTCCGGCACGAACCCCAGAACTTCCTCCCCAACCCCGCGGACCAAATGCTATAGCCCCACGGCCTCGGTGACTATTTCCGCTGCGCGCTGGCCATCTCTTGCCATTTTAGGGCAGGCCTCGACCGTAGCCTCCACTGGGCACCACGAGGACCCTCGAAAGATTGTACCCATTTTCCGAGCCCACTCCTCAACCCGCGCGAGGCTATAGCCCACGGCCTCGGCGACTATTTCACGCGTTGCGCTGGGCATGTCTTGCCATTTATGGCGAGGCTTTGACGTAACCTCCCACTGCTGCACCACGAAGACCCTCGAAAGAGCTGTACCCATTTCCGACGCCCAGAGCGCCAGAACTTCCCTCCCCAACCCCCGCGGACCAAAGGCTATAGCCCACCGGCCTCGGCGACCGTTTCACACGCTGCGCCGCTGGGCATTTCTTGCTATTTTAGGGCAGGCCTCTAACCGTAGCCTTCCACTGGGCACGCGGGGACCCTCGAAAAGACATACCCATATCAGCCCAGGCCCGAACTTCCCTCCCCGACCCCAGCATGGACCGATGCTATAGCCCACCGGCCTCGGTGGACTATTTCGCGCGATGCGCCTCTGGGCATGTCTTGCCATTTTAAGGGCAGGCTTCTGACGTAGCCTCCCACTTGGGCTACGAGGACCCTCGAAAGACTGTTCCCATTTCAAGCGCCCGAGCCCGGGCTTCCCTCCCGGCCCCGCGGACCAATGCCTCCACCGGCCTCGGTGACTATTTCACAGCGCTGGCGCTATCTCTTGTCATTTTAGGGTAGGCCTCTGGCCTCCACTCCCAGACACCACGAGGACCCTCGAAAAGAATGTACCCATTTCCGGCGAGAGCCCCTAAACCCCTCCCAGCCCCGCGGACCACACGCTATACCTCACCGGCCTCGGTGACTATTTCACGCGCTGAGCATGTCTTGCCATTTATGGCGGGCTTGACCGTAGCCTCCCACTGGGCACCACGAGACCCTCGAAAACCCATTTCCAGCCCAGGCGAACTTCCCTCCCCAACCCAGCGGACCAAAGGCTATAGACCACCGGCCTGGGTGACTATTTCACGCAGCTGCGCCGCATCTCTTTTTCATTTTAGGCGGGCCTCGTACCGTAGCCTCCCCTTGGCACGAGGATCCTCGAAAAGAATGCCCATTTCCGACGACAGGCCCCAAACCCCTCCCCCAGCGGACCAAGGCTATAGCCCACGGCCTCGGCGACTATTTCCCACGCTGCGCGCTGGGCATGTCTTGCCATTTTATGGCGAGCTTCTGACCGTAACTCCACTTTGGGCACACGAGGACCCTCGAAAAGGCATGCCATTTCCGACGAACCCCAGAACTTCCTCCCCCAACCCCAGCGGACCAAATGCTAGCCCCACGGCCTCGGTGACTATTTCACGCAGCTGCGCGCGCTGGCCATCTCTTGCCATTTTAGGGCGGGCCTCGACGTAGCCTCCCCCAGGCACGAGGACCCTCGAAAGATTGTACCCATTTCCGGCGGCAGGCCCCTGGCTCCTCCCCAACCCCCGCGCACCAAAGGCTATAGCCCACCGGCCGCGGCGACTATTTCACGCGTTGCGCCGCTGGGCATGTCTTGCCATGTTATGGCAGGCTTCTGTCCGTAGCCTCCCACTGGGCACACGAAGACCCTCGAAAGACTGTACCCATTTCCGGCCAGGCGCGGGAACTTCCCTCCCGACCCCCGGACCAAAGGCTATAGCCCACCGGCCTCGGCGACCGTTTCTGCAGCTGCGCTGGGCATTTCTTGCTATTTTAGGGCAGGCCTCTCGTAGCCTTCACTTTGGGCACACGAGGACCCTCGAAAAAGCTGTGCCATATCTGACCCCAGGCCGAACTTCCCTCCCCAACCCCGCGGACCAAATGCTATAGCCCACCGCCTCGGTGACTATTTCCGCGATCGCCTCTGGGCATGTCTTGCCATTTTAGAGGCGGGCTTCTGACCGTAGCCTCCCAGCTGGGCTACGAGGACCTCGAAGACTGTTCCCATTTCCGGCGCCCAGGCCCCAGAACTTCCCTCCCCGGCCCAGCGGACCAAATGCTGCCCACCCGGCCTCGGTGACTATTTCCGCGCGCGCTGGCCATCTCTTGTCATTTTAGGGTAGGCCTCGACCGTAGCCTCCCACTGACACACGAGGACCCTCGAAAGAATGTACCCATTTCCCGACCAGGCCCCTGGCCTCCCTGACCCTCGCGGACCAGGCTATAGCCCAGCGGCCTCGGTGATTATTTCCAGCTGCGCTGGGCATTTCTTCTTGCCATTTTAGGGCGGGCTTGACCGTAGCCTCCCATGGGGAACACGAGGACCCTCGAAAACTGTACCCATTTGATGGCCAGAACCCCTAAACCCCCTCCCAGCCCTCGCGGACCAAAGGCTATAGCCCACCGGCCTCGGTGACTATTTTCTGGCCCGGCTGGGCATTTCTTGCCATTTTAAGGCTTGACCGTAGCCTCCCCTGGGCACGAGGACCCTCGAAAAGGCATGCCATTTTTGATGACCCGAGGCCCTAAACCCCTCCCAGCCCCAGCGGACCAAGGCTATAGCCCCGGCCTCGGCGACTATTTCACCAGCGCTGCGCGCTGGGCATGTCTTGCCATTTAGCAGGCTTGACGTAGCATCAGGCACCACGAGACCATCGAAAGACTGTACCCATTTCCGACCCCAGGCCCCGAACTTCCCTCCCAACCCCGCGGACCGTCTTTATAGATCACGGCCTCGGTGACTATTTCCGACTGCGCGGCATCTCTTGTCATTTGGGTAGGCCTCATTGTAGCCTCCCACTTTGGACACGAGGACCGTCGAAAGAATGTACCCATTTCCGTGAGCGAGCCCCAATCCCTCCCAACCCCGGACCAAGGCTATAGGCCACGGGCGTCGGCGACTATTTCAGCGCTGCGCCTCAGGCATGTCTTGCCATTTTACGGCGGGCTTCGGCCGTAGCCTCCCTTTGAGCACCACGAGGACCCTCGAAAGGTGTACCCATTTAGGCGCCCGAGCCCCGAACTTCCCTCCCGGCCCAGCGGACCAAAGTACTAGCCACGGCCTCGGTGGCTATTTCTGCGCTTCTGCGGGCATTTCTTTCCATTTTAGGGCGAGGCTTCTGAGCGTAGCCTCCCCAGGCACACGAGGACCCTCGAAAAGGCATGCCATTTCGATGGCCCGGAACCCCCTAAACCCCTCCCATTCCGCGGACCAAGGCTGTAGCCCTCCGGCCTCGGCGACTATTTCACGCGCTGCGCGCTGGGCATGTCTTGCCATTTTAGGCGGGCTTGACGTAGCATCCCACTGGGCACCGAGGACCCTCGAAAAGGCTGTACCCATTTCCGGCGCCCAGGCCCCGAACTTCCGTCCCCAACCCCGCGGACCAAATGCTATAGCCCACCGGCCTCGGTGACTATTTCACGCGCTGCGCCGCTGGCCATCTCTTGTCATTTTAGGGTAGGCCTCTGACCGTAGCCTCCCACTGGACACACGAGGACCCTCGAAAAGAATGTACCCATTTCCGACGACCTGAGCCCCCTAAACCTCCTCCCCAACCCCCGCGCACCAAATGCTATAGCCCACCGGCCTCGGTGACTATCCTCTCCCCAACCCCCGCGGACCAAAGGCTATAGGCGACCGGCCTCGGCGACTATTTCACGCGCTGCGCCTCTGGGCATGTCTTGCCATTTTACGGCAAGCTTCTGACCGTAGCCTCCCACTGGGCACACGAGGACCCTCGAAAAGACTGTACCCATTTCCGACGCCCAGAGCCCCAGAACTTTCCTCACCAACCCCCGCGGACCAACGGCTATAGCCCACCGGCCTCGGCGACCGTTTCACGCGCTGCGCCGCTGGGCATTTCTTGCCATTTTAGGGCAGGCCTCTGACCGTAGCCTCCCACTGGGCACACGAGGACCCTCGAGAAGATTGTACCCATTTCCGACGACCTGAGCCCCCTAAACCTCCTCCCCAACCCCCGCGCACCAAATGCTATAGTCCACCGGCCTCGGCGACTATTTCGCACGCTGCGCCGCTGGGCATGTCTTGCCATTTTATGGCAGGCTTCGGCCGTAAGCCTGGCACCACGAGGACCCTCGAAAAGGTGTACCCATTTCCGGCGAGCCCAGGCTTCCCTCCCCAGCGGACCAGGCTATAGCCCACCAGCCTCGGCGACCGTTTCACTGCGCCGGGCATTTCTTGCCATTTTAGGGCAGGCCTCGGAGTAGCCTCCCATGGGCACCACGAGGACCCTCGAAAGATTGTACACATTTCCGGCGACGAGCCCTAAACCCCTCCCAACCCCCGGCAGGCTATAGCCACCGGCCTCGGCGACTATTTCACGCTGCGCCGCTTGGGCATGTCTTGCCATTTTATGGCGGGCTTCTAATAAGCCTCCCAGGGCTGCGAGGACCCTCGAAAGACTGTACCCATTTCCGGCCTTGCAGGCCCCAGAACTTCCCTCCCCAGCCCCGCGGACCAATGCTATAGCCCACGGCCTCGGTGACTATTTCGCAGCGCTGCGCCCAGCCATCTCTTGTCATTTTAGGGTAGGCCTCGGACCGTAGCCTCCCACTTTGGACACCGAGGACCCTCGAAAAGAATGTACCCATTTCCACGACCAGGCCCCTAAGCCCCTCCCGACCCTCGCGGACCAAGGCTATAGCCCACCGGCCTCGGTGACTATTTCTGTTGCTGCGCTGAGCATTTCCTCCCATTTTAGGGCGGGCTTGACCGTAAGCCTCCCCCAGGCACACGAGGACCCTCGAAAGGCTATGCCATTTTCGATGACGAGCCCCTAAACCCCTCCCAACCCCAGCGGACCAAAGGCTATAGCCACCGGCCTCGTCGACTATTTCACGCGCTGAGCCGCTGGGCATATCTTTCCATTTTGGGCGAGCTTCTGACCGTAGCATCCCAGGGCACGAGGACCATCGAAAAGGCTGTACCCATTTCCGACCCCAGGCCCCAGAACTTCCTCCCGGCCCCCGGACCAAATGCTATAGATCACGGCCTCGGTGACTATTTCACCTGCGCGGCCATCTCTTGTCATTTTAGGGTAGGCCTGCGTAGCCTCCCACTAGACACACGAGGACCCGTCGAAAAGAATGTACCCATTTCCGGCGAGCAGGCCCCAATCCCTCCCAACCCCAGCGGACCAAGGCTATAGCCACCGGCCTCGGCGACTATTTCGCGCTGCGCCTCTGGGCATGTCTTGCCATTTCTGGCGGGCTTCGACCGTAGCCTCCCAGGCACCACGAGGACCATCGAAAAGATTGTACCCATTTCCGGCCCGAGGCCCCGAACTTCCCTCCCAACCCTCGCGGACCGTGCTGTAGCCCACCGGCCTCGGTGACTATTTCTGGCTGCACGCTGGCCATCTCTTGTCATTTTGGTGGGGCTCGACCGTAGCCTCCAGCTGGGCACGAGGACCCTCGAAAGATTGTACCCATTTCGGCAGAGCCCCTAAACCCCCTCCCACACCGCGGACCAAAGTCTATAGCCACCGGCCTCGGCGACTATTTCACGCGCTGCGCCGCTGGGCATGTCTTGCCATTTTATGGCAGGCTTGACCGTAGCCTCCCCTTGGGCACACGAGGACCCTCGAAAAGGCTGTACCCATTTCCGGCGGGCCCCGAACTTCCCTCCCGGCCCCGCGGACCAAATGCTATAGCCCACCGGCCTCGGTTACTATTTCCTTGTTGAGCTGGCCATCTCTTGTCATTTTAGGGTGAGCCTCGACCGTAGCCTCCCACAGGCACGAGGACCCTCGAAAAAGGTACCCATTTCCCGACGAGCCCCTAAGCCCCTCCCCAACCCTCGCGGACCAAAGGCTATAGCCCACCGGCCTCGGTGACTATTTTACGTGCTGCGCTGCTGGGCATTTCTTTCCATTTTAGGGCAGACTTCTGAACGTAGCCTCCCACTGGGCACACGAGGACCCTCGAAAAGACTGTACCCATTTTCGATGACCAGAACCCCCTAAACCCCCTCCCCAACCCCCGCGGACCAAAGGCTATAGCCCTCCGGCCTCGGCGACTATTTCACGCGCTCGGCCGCTGGGCATGTCTTGCCATTTTAGGGCAGGCTTCTGACCGTAGCATCCCACTGGGCACACGAGGACCCTCGAAAAGACTGTACCCATTTCCGACGCCCAGAGCCCCAGAACTTCCCTCCCCAACCCCCGCGGACCAAATGCTATAGCCCACCGGCCTCGGTGACTATTTCCTGCAGCTGCGCGCTGGCCATCTCTTGTCATTTAAGGGTAGGCCTCGACCGTAGCCTCCACAGGGCTACGAGGACCCTCGAAAAGACTGTACCCATGTCCACCACCAGTGGCCCAGAATCCCGGTCCTCACCCGTGGCGTACCAACCTCTATAGCCAACCGGCCTCGGCGACTATTTCACGCGCTGCGCCGCTGGGCATGTCTTGCCATTTTAGGGCGAGCTTCGTACGTAACCTCCCACTTTGGGCTGCGAGGACCCTCGAAAAGACTGTACCCATTTCCGACGCCCAGAGCCCCAGAAGTTCCCTCCCCAACCCCCGCGGACCAAATGCTATAGCCCACCGGCCTCGGTGACTATTTAACGTGCTGCGCCGCTGGCCATCTCTTGTCATTTTAGGGTAGGGCTCTGACCGTAGCCTCCCACGGGGCACACGAGGACCCTCGAAAAGACTGTACCCATTTCCCACGACCAGAGCCCCCTAAACCCCCTCCCCAACCCTCGCGGACCAAAGGCTATAGCCCACCGGCCTCGGTGACTATTTCACGCGCTGCGCCGCTGGGCATTTCTTGCCATTTTAGGGCAGGCTTCGGCCGTAGCCTCACCCAGGTACCGAGGACCCTCGAAAAATTGCCCATTTTCGTGACCCGAGCCCCTAAAGCCTCCTCAGCCCCAGCGGACCAAAATCTATAGCCCACGGCCTCGGACTATTTCACCTGCGCGTGGGCATGTCTTGCCATTTTAGGCGGAGCTTCATGACCATAGCCTCCCGCAGGCACGAGGACCCTCGAGAAATAGACTGTACCCATTTCCCGCGGGCCCCAGAACTTCCTCACGACCCCAGCGGACGGCTGGCCCACGGCCTCGGCGGCCGTTTGAACCGTAGCTGGGCATTTCTTGCCATTTGGGCAGGCCTCTGACCGTAGCCTCCACTGGGCACACGAGGACCCTCGAAAGATTGTACCCATTTCGACCACGAGCCCCCTAAGCCCCACCCCAGCCCCAGCGGACCAAAGTCTATGGCCTGGCCTCGGCTATTTCACGCTGCGCGCTGGGCATGTCTTGCCATTTAGGGCAGGCTTTTGACCGTAGCCTCCCACTGGGCTACGAGGACCCTCGAAAAGACTGTGCCATTTCCGGCGCCCAGGCCCAGAACTTCCCTCCCGACCCCCGGACCAAATGCTATAGCCCACCGGCCTCGGAGACTATGTCACGTGCTGCGCGGCTGGCCATCTCTTGTCATTTTAGGGTAGGGCTCGGCCGTAGCCTCCCAGCTGGGCACCACGAGGACCCTCGAAAAGATTGTACCCATTTTCGTGACGAGGCCCTAAACCCCTCCCCAACTCCCGCGGACCAAAGTCTATAGCCCACCGGCCTCGGCGACTATTTCACGCGCTGCGCCACTGGGCATGTCTTGCCATTTTATGGCAGGCTTCTGACGGTAGCCTCCCACTGGGCACACGAGGACCCTCGAAATGACTGTACCCATTTCCGACGCCCAGAGCCCCAGAACTTCCCTCCCCAACCCCCGCGGACCAAATGCTATAGATCACCGGCCTCGGTGACTATTTCACGCGCTGCGCCGCTGGCCATCTCTTGTCATTTTAGGGTAGGCCTCTGACTGTAGCCTCCCACTAGACACACGAGGACCGTCGAAAAGAATGTACCCATTTCCGACGAACAGAGCCCCCGAAATCCCCTCCCCAACCCCCGCGGACCAAAGGCTATAGGCCACCGGCCTCGGCGACTATTTCACGCGCTGCGCCTCTGGGCATGTCTTGCCATTTTACGGCAGGCTTCTGACCGTAGCCTCCCACTGGGCACACGAGGACCCTCGAAAAGATTGTACCCATTTCCGACGCCCAGAGCCCCAGAACTTCCCTCCCCAACCCCCGCGGACCAAATGCTATAGCCCACCGGCCTCGGTGACTATTTCTGGCTGCGCCATCTCTTGTCATTTTAGGGTGGGGCTCTGACCGTAGCCTCCCAGGCACGAGGACCCTCGAAAGATTGTACCATTTTAGGCCGAGCCCTAAACCCCCTCCCAGCCCGCGGACGAAGTCTATAGCCCACGGCCTCGGCGGACTATTTCACCTTGCAGCCGCTGGGCATGTCTTGCCATTTATGGCAGGCTTGACAGTAGCCTCCCAGCTGGCACGAGGACCCTCGAAAAGGCTGCCATTTCCGGCCCAGGCCCCAGAACTTCCCTCCCAGCCCCAGCGGACCTGTGCTAGCCCACCGGCCTCGGTTACTATTTCTCGCTGCCATCTCTTGTCATTTTAGGGTAGGCCTCGTGACCGTAGCCTCCACCAGGGCACGAGGACCCTCGAAAAGACTGTACCCATTTCCCGACGAGCCCTGGCCCCTCCCAGCCCTCGCGGACCAAGGCTATAGCCGCACGGCCTCGGTGACTATTTTCACGTGCTGCGCCTGCTGGGCATTTCTTTCCATTTTAGGAACTTACGAGCGTAGCCTCCCAGGCACCGAGGACCCTCGAAAGACTGTACCCATTTTGATGACGAACCCCTAAACCCGTCCCCAACCCCCGCGGACCAAAGGCTATAGCCCTCCGGCCTCGCCGACTCTTTCGCACGCTCGGCCGCTGGGCATTTCTTGCCATCTTAGGGCTGGCCCCTGACCGTAGCATCCCACTGGGCACACGAGGACCCTCGAAAAGAATTTACCCATTTCCGGCGCGAGCCCCAGAACTTCCCTCCCGAGCCCCGGACCAAATGCTATAGCCCACCGGCCTCGGTGACTATTTCACGCGCTGCGCCGCTGGCCATCTCTTGTCATTTTAGGGTAGGCCTCTGACCGTAGCCTCCCACGGGGCACACGAGGACCCTCGAAAAGACTGTACCCATTTCCACGACCAGAGCCCCATAAACCCTGTCCCCAACCCTCGCGGACCAAAGGCTATAGCCAACCGGCCTCGGCGACTATTTCACGCGCTGCGCCGCTGGGCATGTCTTGCCATTTTAGGGCAGGCTTCTGACCGTAGCCTCCCACTGGGCACACGAGGACCCTCGAAAAGACTGTACCCATATCCGACGCCCAGAGCCCCAGAACTTCCCTCCCCAACACCCGCGGACCAAATGCTATAGCCCACCGGCCTCGGTGACTATTTCACGCGCTGCGCCGCTGGCCATCTCTTGTCATTTTAGGGTAGGCCTCTGACCGTAGCCTCCCACGGGGCACACGAGGACCCTCGAAAAGACTGTACCCATTTCCACGACCAGAGCCCCCTAAACCCTGTCCCCAACCCTCGCGGACCAAAGGCTATAGCCCACCGGCCTCGGTGACTATTTCACGCGCTGCGCCGCTGGGCATTTCTTGCCATTTTAGGGCAGGCTTCTGACCGTAGCCTCCCACTGGGTACACGAGGACCCTCGAAAAGACTGTACCCATTTTCGACGACCAGAGCCCCCTAAACCCCCTCCCAACCCCCGCGGACCAAAGTCTATAGCCCACCGGCCTTGCGACTATTTCACGCGCTGCGCCGCTGGGCATGTCTTGCCATTTTAGGGCAGGCTTCTGACCATAGCCTCCCACTGGGCACACGAGGACCCTCGAAATGACTGTACCCATTTCCGACGCCCGGAGCCCCAGAACTTCCCTCCCCAACCCCCGCGGACAAAAGGCTATAGCCCACCGGCCTCGGCGACCGTTTCACGCGCTTCGCCGCTGGGCATTTCTTGCCATTTTAGGGCAGGCCTCTGACCGTAGCCTCCCCGCACTGCGAGGACCCTCGAAAGGTGTACCCATTTCCGACCACGAGGCCCCTAACCCCACCCCAACCCCGCGGACCAAAGTCTATAGCCCACGGCCTCGGCGACTATTTCCGCAGCTGCGCGCGCTGGGCATGTCTTGCCATTTTAGGGCAGGCTTTTGACCGTAGCCTCCCCTGGGCACCACGAGGACCCTCGAAAAGGCATGTACCCATTTCCGGCGCCCGAGCCCCACTTCCCTCCCAACCCCAGCGGACCAAATGCTATAGCCCACGGCCTCGGTGACTATTTCCGCAGCGCTGCGCGCTGGGCCATCTCTTGTCATTTTAGGGTAGGGCTCTGACCGTAGCCTCCCACTGGGCACACGAGGACCCTCGAAAAGATTGTACCCATTTTCGACGACCAGAGCCCCCTAAACCCCCTCCCCAACTCCCGCGGACCAAAGTCTATAGCCCACCGGCCTCGGCGACTATTTCACGCGCTGCGCCACTGGGCATGTCTTGCCATTTTATGGCAGGCTTCTGACGGTAGCCTCCCACTGGGCACACGAGGACCCTCGAAATGACTGTACCCATTTCCGACGCCCAGAGCCCCAGAACTTCCCTCCCCAACCCCCGCGGACCAAATGCTATAGCCCACCGGCCTCGGTTACTATTTCACGCGCTGCGCCGCTGGCCATCTCTTGTCATTTTAGGGTAGGCTTCTGACCGTAGCATCCCACTGGGCACACGAGGACCCTCGAAAAGACTGTACCCATTTCCGCCGCCCAGAGCCCCAGAACTTCCCTCCCCAACCCCCGCGGACCAAATGCTATAGCCCACCGGCCTCGGTGACTATTTCACGCGCTGCGCCGCTGGCCATCTCTTGTCATTTTAGGGTAGGCCTCTTACCGTAGCCTCCCACGAGGCACACGAGGTTCCTCGAAAAGACTGTACCCATTTTCGATGACGGGCCCTAAACCTCCCAACCCCAGCGGACCAAAGTCTATAGCCCACGGCCTCGGCGACTATTTCACGCTGCGCGCTGGGCATGTCTTGCCATGTTAGTGCAGGCTTCTGACCGTAGCCTCCCACGGGCACGAGGACCCTCGAAAGACTGTACCCATTTCCCCGACAGGCCCTAAACCCCTCCCCGGCCCCGCGGACCAAGGCTATAGCCCACCGGCCTCGGCGACTATTTCACGCCCTGCGCCGCTGGGCATTTATTGACATTTTAGGGCAGGCTTCTGACCGTAGCCAACCACAGGCACGTCGAGGACCCTCAAAAAGACTGTACCCATTTCTGACGGCCCGAGCCCCGAAATTCCCTCCCCAACCCCCGCGGACCAAATGCTGTAGCCCACCGGCCTCGGTGACTATTTCCGCTGCGCGCTGGCCATCTCTTGTCATTTAGGGTAGGCCTCGACCGTAGCCTCCCACAGGCACACGAGGACCCTCGAAAGGCTGTACCCATTTCCACGACGAGCCCCCAAACCCTGTCCCAACCTCGCGGACCAAAGGCTATAGCCCACCGGCCTCGGTGACTATTTCACGCTGTGCGCCGCTGGGCATTTCTTGCCATTTTCGGGCAGGCTTCTTACGGTAGCCTTCCACAGGGTACGAGGACCCTCGAAAGACTGTACCCATTTTTGTGACGAGCCCTAAAGCCTCCCAACCCCGCGGACCAAAGTCTATAGCCCACTGGCCTCGGCGACTATTTCACGCTGCGCGGCTGGGCAATTCTTGCCATTTTAGGGCGAGCTTGACCGTAGCCTCCCCTGGGCACGAGGACCCTCGAAAGACTGTACCCATTTCCGGCCGGGCCCCAGAACTTCCCTCCCGACCCCGCGGACAAGGCTATAGCCCACCGGCCTCGGCGACCGTTTCCTGGCGCTTCACCCTGGGCATTTCTTGCCATTTTAGGGCAGGCCTCGACCGTAGCCTCAGCTGGGCACACGAGGACCCTCGAAAAGATTGTACCCATTTCCGTGACGAGCCCCTAAACCCCTCCCCGGCCCCAGCGGACCAAGTCTGGCCCACCGGCCTCGGCGACTATTTAACGCGCTTCGCCGCGGGGCATGTCTTGCCATTTTAAGGCAGGCTTTTGACCGTAGCCTCCCCTTTGGGCTACGAGGACCCTCGAAAAGACTGTACCCATTTCCGGCCGAGCCCCGAACTTCCCTCCCCGGCCCCAGCGGACCGTCTATAGCCCACGGCCTCGGTGACTATTTCACGCAGCCTGCGCGCTGGCCATCTCTTGTCATTTTAGGGTAGGGCTCTGACGTAGCCTCCCTTTGGGCACGAGGACCCTCGAAAGGTGTACCCATTTTCGGCGGAGCCCTAAGCCTCCCCAACTCCCGCGGACCAAAGTCCCATAGCCCACCGGCCTCGGTGACTATTTCCTGGCTGCGCCCTTTGGGCATGTCTTGCCATTTATGGCGGGGCTTCGGCAGTAGCCTCACTTGGGCTACGAGGACCCTCGAAATGGCTGTGCCATTTCCGGCCTTGAGCCCAGAACATCCCTCCCCAGCCCCCGGACCAAATGCTCTGGCCCACCGGCCTCGGTTACTATTTCACCTGCGCGCTGGCCATCTCTTGTCATTTAGGGTAGGCTTCGTAGCATCACCCAGGCTGCACGAGGACCCTTGAAAGCTGTACCCATTTCCGCGCCCGAGCCCCGAACTTCCCTCCCAACCCCGCGGACCGTGCTATAGCCCACGGCCTCGGTGACTATTTCACGCTGCGCGCTGGGCCATCTCTTGTCATTTTAGGGTAGGCCTCTTACCGTAGCCTCCCACGAGGCACACGAGGTTCCTCGAAAAGACTGTACCCATTTTCGATGACCAGAGCCCCCTAAACCCCCTCCCCAACCCCCGCGGACCAAAGTCTATAGCCCACCGGCCTCGGCGACTATTTCACGCGCTGCGCCGCTGGGCATGTCTTGCCATTTTAGGGCAGGCTTCTGACCGTAGCCTCCCACTGGGCACGCGAGGACCCTCGAAAAGACTGTACCCATTTCCGACGCCCCTCCCCAACCCCCGCAGACCAAAGGCTATAGCCCACCGGCCTCGGCGACTATTTCACGCGCTGCGCCGCTGGGCATGTCTTGCCATTTTAGGGCAGGCCTCTGACCGTAGCCTCCCAGGCACGAGGACCCTCGAAAGACTGTACCCATATCCGGCGCTTGAGCCCCAGAACTTCCCTCCCCAAACCCCGCGGACCAAATGCTATAGCCCACCGGCCACCGTGAATATTTCGCACGCTGCGCCGATGGCCATCTCTTGTCATTTAGGGTAGGCCTCGACCGTAGCCTCCCAGGGCACCGAGGACCCTCGAAAAGCTGTACCCATTTCCCGACGAGCCCCTAAACCCTGTCCCCAACCCTCGGGGACCAAGGCTATAGCCCACCGGCCTCGGTGACTATTTCAGGCGCTGCGCGCTGTGCATTTCTTGCCATTTCAGGGCAGGCTTCTGACCGTAGCCTCCCACTGGGCACGAGGACCCTCGAAAAGACTGTACCCATTTTTGACGAGCCCTAAACCCCTCCCAGCCCCCGGACCAAAGTCTAGCCCCACGGCTTCGGCGACTATTTCGCGCTGCGCGCTGGGCATGTCTTGCCATTTTAGGGCAGGCTTGACCGTAGCATCCCACTGGGCTGCGAGGACCATCGAAAAGCATGCCCATTTCCGACCCTCGAGCCTCAGAACTTCCCTCCCAGCCCCGCGGACCAAATGCTGCCCAGCCCCTCGGTGACTATTTCAGCTGCGCGCTGGCATCTCTTGTCATTTTAGGGTGGGCTTCTGACCGTAGCATCCCACTTTGGGCACACGAGGACCCTCGAAAAGACTGTACCCATTTCCGACCCCGAGAGCCCCCGAACCCCCCTTCCCACCCCCCGCGGACCAAATGCTAAAGCCCACGGCCTCGGTTACTATTTCGCAGCGCCGCTGGGCATCTCTTGTCATTTTAGGGTGAGCTTCGACCGTAGCATCCCCTGGGCACCACGAGGACCCTCGAAAGAATGTACCCATTTCCGGCGAGGCCCTAAATCCCTCCCAACCCCGCGGACCAAAGGCTATAGCCCACGGCCTCGGCGACTATTTCGCGGCTGCGCCTCTGGGCATGTCTTGCCATTTCTGGCGGGCTTGACCGTAGCCTCCCTGGGCACCACGAGGACCCTCGAAAAGACCGGACCCATTTCCGGCGCGAGCCCCGAACTTCCTCCCAGCCCCGCGGACCGTGCTATAGCCCACCGGCCTCGGTGACTATTTCAGCGCTGCGCTGGCGATCTATTGTGATTTTAGGGTAGGGCTCTGACGTAGCCTCCAGGGCACGAGGACCCTCGAAATGTACCCATTTTTGATGACGAGCCCTAAACTTCCCTCCCCGGCCCAGCGGACCAAAGGCTATAGCCCACCGGCCTCGGCGACTATTTCACGCGCTGCGCCGCTGCTCATGTCTTGCCATTTTAGGGCAGGCTTCTGACCGTAGCATCCCACTTGGCACACGAGGACCCTCGAAAAGACTGTACCCATTTCCGACGCCCAGAGCCCCAGAACTTCCCTCCCCAACCCCCGCGGACCAAATGCTATAGCCCACCGGCCTCGGTGACTATTTCGCGCGCTGCGCCGCTGGCCATCTCTTGTCATTTTAGGGTAGCCCTCTGACCGTAGCCTCCTACTGGACACACGAGGACCCTCGAAAAGAATGTACCCATTTCCGACGAACAGAGCTCCCGAAATCCCCTCCCCAACCCCCGCGGACCAAAGGCTATAGGCCACCGGCCTCGGCGACTATTTCACGCCCTGCGCCTCTGGGCAAGTCTTGCCATTTTACGGCAGGCTTCTGACCGTAGCCTCCCACTGGGCACACGAGGACCCTCGAAAAGATTGTACCCATTTCCGACGCCCAGAGCCCCAGAACTTCCCTCCCCAACCCCCGCGGACCAAATGCTATAGCCCACCGGCCTCGGTGACTATTTCACGCGCTGCGCCGCTGGCCATCTCTTGTCATTTTAGGGTAGGCTTCTGACCGTAGCATCCCACTGGGCACACGAGGACCCTCGAAAAGACTGTACCCATTTCCGCCGCCCAGAGCCCCAGAACTTCCCTCCCCAACCCCCGCGGACCAAATGCTATAGCCCACCGGCCTCGGTGACTATTTCACGCGCTGCGCTGCTGGGCATTTCTTGCCATTTTAGGCGACCGTAGCCTCCCCAGGCACACGAGGACCCTCGAAAAGACTGTACCCATTTTGATGACGAGCCCTAAGCCCCTCCCAGCCCCCCACGGACCAAAGGCTATAGCCCACCGGCCTCGGCGACTAATTCGCTGCGCTCATGTCTTGCCATTTAGGGCAGGCTTCTGACGTAGCATCCCGCCACCACGAGGACCCTCGAAAAATGTACCCATTTCCGGCCGAGCCCCGAACTTCCCTCCCAGACCCCAGCGGACCAAGGCTATGGCCACCGGCCTCGGTGACTATTTCACGCGCTGCGCCGCTAGCCATCTCTTGTCATTTTAGGGTAGCCCTCTGACCGTAGCCTCCCACTGGACACACGAGGACCCTCGAAAAGAATGTACCCATTTCCATGACAGGCCCGTCCCTCCCGGACCCCGCAGACCAAAGGCTATAGGCCACCGGCCTCGGCGACTATTTCACGCCCTGCGCCTCTGGGCAAGTCTTGCCATTTTACGGCAGGCTTCTGACCGTAGCCTCCCACTGGGCACACGAGGACCCTCGAAAGGTGTACCCATTTCCGGCGCCCGAGCCCCGAACTTCCCTCCCCGGCCCCGCGGACCAAATGCTAGCCCACCGGCCTCGGCGACTATTTCACGCTGCGCGCTGCGCGCTGGGCATTTCTTGCCATTTTAGGGTAGGCCTCGACCGTAGCCTCCCCAGGCACGAGGACCCTCGAAAAGGTGTACCCATTTCCGGCGGCCAGGCCCCTAAACCCCTCCCCCAGCGGACCAAAGTCTATAGCCCACCGGCCTCGGCGACTATTTCACCTGCGCGCTGGGCATGTCTTGCCATTTTATGGCGAGGCTTCTAGTAGCCTCCCACGGCGGGCGAGGACCCTCGAAAAGACTGTACCCATTTCCGGCGCCCGAGCCCCGAACTTCCTCCCAGCCCCGCGGACCAAATGCCAGCCCACGGCCTCGGTTACTATTTCACGTGCTGCGCTGGGCATCTCTTGTCATTTTAGGGTGAGCCTCGGCCGTAGCCTCCCACAGGGCTGCGAGGACCCTCGAAAAGACTGTACCCATTTCCCGACGAGCCCTAACCCCTCCCAGCCTCGCGGACCAAAGGCTATAGCCCACCGGCCTCGGTGACTATTTCTGCAGCTGCGCTGGGCATTTCTTGCCATTTAGGGCGGGCTTCGACCGTAGCCTCCCACTGGGCTACGAGGACCCTCGAAAGACTGTACCCATTTTCGATGACGAGCCCTAAACCCCTCCCCAACCCCAGCGGACCAAAAACTATATCCCACCGGCCCCGGCGACTATTTCGCTGCGCTGGGCATGTCTTGCCATTTAGGGCAGGCTTGACCGTAGCCTCCCACTGGGCACGAGGACCTCGAAAGACTGTACCATTTCCGACCCCGAGCCCAGAACTTCCTCCCCAACCCCAGCGGACCGCTATAGCCCACCGGCCTCGGTGACTATTTACCGCGCTGCGCTGGCCATCTCTTGTCATTTTAGGGTAGGCCTCTGACTGTAGCCTCCCACTGGACACACGAGGACCGTCGAAAAGAATGTACCCATTTCCGACGAACAGAGCCCCCGAAATCCCCTCCCCAACCCCCGCGGACCAAAGGCTATAGGCCACCGGCGTCGGCGACTATTTCACGCGCTGCGCCCCGGGGATTTCTTGCCATTTTGGCGGGCTTGACGTAGCCATCCCAGCTGGGCACCACGAGGACCCTCGAAAGACTGTACCCATTTCCGACCCGAACCCCGAACTTCCCTCCCAGCCCCAGCGGACCGTGCTATAGCCCACCGGCCTCGGTTACTATTTGCCGCGCTGCGCCCATCTCTTGTCATTTAGGGTAGGCCTCGACCGTAGCCTCCCACAGGGCACCGAGGACCCTCGAAAAGACTGTACCCATTTCCCGACGAGCCCCTAAACCCCCTCCCAACCCTCGCGGACCAAGGCTAAAGCCCACCGGCCTCGGTGACTATTTCTGCGCTGCGCGCTGGGCATTTCTTTGCCATTTAGGGCAGGCTTCTGAGCGTAGCCTCCCAGCTGGGCACCACGAGGACCTCGAAAGACTGTACCCATTTCGATGACGAGCCCCCTAAACCCCCTCCCCAACCCCCGCGGACCAAAGGCTATAGCCCTCCGGCCTCGGCGACTATTTCACGCGCTGCGCCGCTGGGCATGTCTTGCCATTTTAGGGCAGGCTTCTGACCGTAGCATCCCACTGGGCACACGAGGACCCTCGAAAAGACTGTACCCATTTCCGACGCCCAGAGCCCCAGAACTTCCCTCCCCAACCCCCGCGGACCAAAGGCTATAGCCCACCGGCCTCGGTGACTATTTCACGTGCTGCGCCGCTGGGCATTTCTTGTCATTTTAGGGTAGGCCTCTGACCGTAGCCTCCCACGGGGCACACGATGACCCTCGAAAAGATTGTACCCATTTCTGACGACCAGAGCCCCGTAAACCCCCTCCCTAACCCCCGCGGACCAAAGGCTATAGCCCACCGGCCTCGGCGACTATTTCACGCGCTGCGCCGCTGGGCATGTCTTGCCATTTTATGGCAGGCTTCTGACCGTAGCCTCCCACTGGGCACACGAGGACCCTCGAAAAGACTGTACCCATTTCCGACGACCAGAGCCCCCGAAACCCCTTCCCCAACCCCGTGGACCAAAGGCTATAGCCCACCGGCCTCGGCGACTATTTCACGCGCTGCGCCGCTGGGCATGTCTTGCCATTTTAGGGCAGGCTTCTGACCGTAGCCTCCCACCGGGCACACGAGGACCCTCGAAAAGCCTGTACCCATTTCCGCCGACCAGAGCCCCCGAAACCCCCTCCCCAACCCCCGCGGACCAAAGGCTATAGCCCACCGGCCTCGGTGACTATTTCAGCAGCTGCGCGCTGGGCATCTCTTGCCATTTTAGGGTAGGCCTCGACCGTAGCCTCCCCTGGACTACGAGGACCCTCGAAAGGAATGAACCCATTTCCGGCCGAGCAGGCCCAATCCTCCCCAACCCCCGCGGGCCAAGGCTATAGGCCACCGGCCTCGGCGACTATTTCACGCGCTGCGCCTCTGGGCATGTCTTGCCATTTTCTGGCGGGCTTGACGTAGCCTCCCCAGGCACCGAGGACCCTCGAAAAGGCTACCCATTTCCGGCCTTGAGGCCCCAGAACGACCCTCCCCCCCCCCCGCGGACAATAGGCTATCGCCCACCGGCCTCGGCGAACGTTTCAGCCGGACTGTAGCGCTGGGCATGTCTTGCCATTTTAGGGCAGGCCTCTGACCGTAGCCTCCCACTGGGCACACGAGGACCCTCGAGAAGATTGTACCCATTTCCGACGACCAGAGCCCCCTAAACCTCCTCCCCAACCCCCGCGCACCAAATGCTATAGCCCACCGGCCTCGGCGACTATTTCTGCGCTTGTTGCATGTCTTGCCATTTATGGCAGGCTTACGACCGTAGCCTCCCAATTGGCACACGAGGACCCTCGAAAAGGCGCCTGTACCCATTTCCGGCCCGAGCCCCAGAACTTCCCTCCCCGCCCCGCGGACCAGGCTGCCAGCCCACCGGCCTCGGCGACCGTTTTCACCAGCATGGCGCTTGTTGAGCATGTCTTGCCATTTTAGGGCAGGCCTCTGACCGTAGCCTCCCACTGGGCACACGAGGACCCTCGAAAAGATTGTACCCATTTCCGACAACCAAAGCCCCCTAAACCCCCTCCCCAACCCCCGCGCACCTAAGGCTATAGCCCACCGGCCTCGGCGACTATTTCTGCGCTTGCGCCCGGCTGAGCATGTCTTGCCATTTATATGGGGCTTCTAAAGTAAGCCTCCCACTTTGAGCTACGAGGACCCTCGAAAAGGCTGTACCATTTCCGGCCGAGCCCAGAACTTCCCTCCCCAACCCCGCGGACCAAATGCTGTAGCCCACGGCCTCGGTGACTATTTCCGCAGCTGCGCGCTGGCCATCTCTTGTCATTTAGGGTAGGCCTCGACCGTAGCCTCCCCGGCACCGAGGACCCTCCCGAAAAGATTGTACCCATTTCCGGACGACGAGCCCTAAACCCCTCCACCCCAGCACCAAAGGCTATAGCCCACGGCCTCGGCGACTATTTCACCTGTTGCTTGTTGGGCATGTCTTGCCATTTATATGGCGGGCTTGACCGTAGCCTCCAGCTGGGCACCACGAGGACCTCGAAAAGACTGCCATTTCGATGACGAGCCCTAAACCCCCTCCCAGCCCCAGCGGACCAAAGGCTATAGCCCTCGGCCTCGGCGACTATTTCCAGCGCGCTGCGCTGGGCATGTCTTGCCATTTTAGGGCAGGCTTACGTAGCATCCTTGGGCACACTAGGACCCTCGAAAAGACTGTACCCATTTCCGGCGCGAGCCCCGAACTTCCCTCCCCGGCCCCAGCGGACCAAATGCTGCCAGCCCACGGCCTCGGTGACTATTTCCTGTGCGCGCTGGCCATCTCTTGTCATTTTAGGGTAGGCCTCGACCGTAGCCTCACCACAGACACACGAGGACCCTCGAAAAGAATGTACCCATTTCCGGCGAACAGAGCCCCCGAAATCCCCTCCCCAACCCCCGCGGACCAAAGGCTATAGGCCACCAGCCTCGGCGACTATTTCACGCGCTGCGCCTCTGGGCATGTCTTGCCATTTTACGGCAGGCTTCTGACCGTAGCCTCCCACTGGGCACACGAGGACCCTCGAAAAGACTGTACCCATTTCCGACGCCCAGAGCCCCAGAAGTTCCCTCCCCAACCCCCGCGGACCAAAGGCTATAGCCCAACGGCAACGGCGACCATATCAACAGCAGTCCCGCTGGGCATTTCTTGCCATTTTAGGGCAGGCCTCTGACCGTAGCCTCCCACTGGGCACACGAGGACCCTCGAGAAGATTGTACCCATTTCCGACGACCAGAGCCCCCTAAACCTCCTCCCCAACCCCCGCGCACCAAATGCTATAGCCCACCGGCCTCGGCGACTATTTCACACGCTGCGCCGCTGGGCATGTCTTGCCATTTTATGGCAGGCTTCTGACCGTAGCCTCCCACTGGGCACACGAGGACCCTCGAAAAGACTGTACCCATTTCCGACGACCAGAGCCCCAGAACTTCCCTCCCCAACCCCCGCGGACCAAAGGCTATAGCCCACCGGCCTCGGCGACCGTTTCACGCGCAGCGCCGCTGGGCATTTCTTGCCATTTTAGGGCAGGCCTCTGACCGTAGCCTCCCACTGGGCACACGAGGACCCTCGAAAAGATTGTACCCATTTCCGACGACCAGAGCCCCCTAAACCCCCTCCCCAACCCCCGCGGACCAAAGTCTATAGCCCACCGGCCTCGGCGACTATTTCACGCGCTGCGCCGCTGGGCATGTCTTGCCATTTTATGGCAGGCTTCTGACCGTAGCCTCCCACTGGGCACACGAGGACCCTCGAAAAGATTATACCCATTTCCGACGCCCAGAGCCCCAGAACTTCCCTCCCCAACCCCCGCGGACCAAAAGCTATAGCCCACCGGCCTCTGTAACTATTTCAGGCGCTGCGCCGCTGGCCATCTCTTGTCATTTTAGGGTAGGTCTCTGACCGTAGCCTCCCACGGGGCACACGAGGACCCTCGAAAAAACTGTACCCATTTCCCACGACCAGAGCCCCCTAAACCCCCTCCCCAACCCTCGCGGACAAAAGGCTATAGGCCACCGGCCTCGGTGACTATTTCACGCGCTGCGCTGCGGGGTATTTCTTGCCATTTTAGGGCAGGCTTCTGACCGTAGCCTCCCACTGGGCACACGAGGACCCTCGAAAAGACTGTACCCATTTTCGATGACCAGAGCCCCCTAAACCCCCTCCCCAACCCCCGCGGACCAAAGGCTATAGCCCACCGGCCTCGGCGACTATTTCTCGCGCTGCGCCGCTGGGCATGTCTTGCCATTTTAGGGCAGGCTTCTGACCGTAGCCTCCCACTAGGCACACGAGGACCCTCAAAAAGACTGTACCCATTTTCGATGACCAGAGTCCCCTAAACCCCCACCCCAACCCCCGCGGACCAAAGGTTATAGCCCACCGGCCTCGGCGACTATTTCCCGTGCTGTGCCGCTGGGCATTTCTTGCCATTTTAGGGCGAGCTTGACCGTAGCCTCCCAGGCTGCGAGGACCCTCGAAAAAAAACTGTACCCATTTCTAACGACCAGAGCCCCCTAAACCCCCTCCCAAACCCCCGCGGGCGAAAGGCAATAGCCCACCGGCCTCGGTGACGATTTCACGCGCTGCGCCGCTGGGCATTTTTTGCCATTTTAGGGCGGGGCCTCGACCGTAGCCTCCGCCTTTGGACACCACGAGGACCCTCGAAAAGAATGTACCCATTTCCGGCGACGAGCCCCGAAACCCCTCCCCAGCCCCAGCGGACCAAGGCTATAGGCCACCGGCCTCGGCTATTTCCGCGCTGCGCGCTGGGCATGTCTTGCCATTTTAGGGCGAGCTTCTGACCGTAGCCTCCCACTGGGCACGAGGACCCTCGAAAGACTGTACCCATTTCCGGCCGGAGCCGAGAACTTCCCTCCCAACCAGCGGACCGAATGCTATAGCCCACGGCCGTCGGTGACTATTTCACGCTGCGCTGGGCATTTCTTGTCATTTAGGGTGGGCCTCGACCGTAGCCTCCCACAGGGCTACGATGACCCTCGAAAAGAATGTACCCATTTCCGAAGACCAGAGCACCCTAAACCCCCTCCCCAACCCCCGCGGACCAAAGGCTATAGCCCACCGGCCTCGGTGACTATTTCACGCGCTGCGCCGCTGGGCATGTCTTGCCATTTTACGGCAGGCGTCTGACCGTAGCCTCCCACCCAGGCTGCGAGGACCCTAGAAAAGGCTGTACCCATTTCGGCGCGAGCCCCGAACTTCCCTCCCAACCCCAGCGGACCAAATGCGATAGCCCACCGGCCGCGGCGACTATTTCCGCAGCGCGCCGCTGGCCATGTCTTGTCATTTTAGGGTAGGCCTCGGCCGTAGCCTCCCACGGTACACGAGAACCCTCGAAAAACTGTACCCATTTCCCGACGAGCCCCTAACCCCTCCCCAGCCCTCGCGGACCAGGCTATAGCCCACGGCCTCGGTGACTATTTCCAGCGCTGCGCGCTGGGCATTTCTTGCTATTTTAGGGCAGGCTTGACCGTAGCCTCCCAGGCACGAGGACTCTCGAAAGAGTGTACCCATTTCCGGACGACCGAGGCCCGAAACCCCCTCCCAACCCCCGCGGACCAAAGGCTATAGCCCACCGGCCTCGGGGACTATTTCACGCGCTGCGCCGCTGGGCATGTCTTGCCATTTTAGGGCAGGCTTCTGACCGTAGCCTCCCACTGGGCACACGAGGACCCTCGAAAAGACTGTACCCATTTCCGACGCCCAGAGCCCCCGAACTTCCCTCCCCAACCCCCGCGGACCAAAGGCTATAGCCCACCGGCCTCGGTGACTATTTCACGCGCTGCGCCGCTGGGCATTTCTTGTCATTTTAGGGTAGGCCTCTGACCGTAGCCTCCCACGGGGCACACGATGACCCTTGAAAAGACTGTACCCATTTCTAACGACCAGAGCCCCCTAAACCCCCTCCCAAACCCCCGCGGACGAAAGGCAATAGCCCACCGGCCTCGGTGACTATTTCACGCGCTGCGCCGCTGGGCATTTTTTGCCATTTTAGGGCAGGCCTCTGACCGTAGCCTCGCACTGGACACACGAGGACCCTCGAAAAGAATGTACCCATTTCCGACGACCAGAGCCCCCGAAACCCCCACCCCCACCCCCGCGGACCAAAGGCTATAGGCCACCGGCCTCGGCAACTATTTCACGCGCTGCGCCGCTGGGCATGTCTTGCCATTTTAGGGCAGGCTTCTGACCGTAGCCTCCCACTGGGCACACGAGGACCCTCGAAAAGACTGTACCCATTTCCGACGCCCAGAGCCACAGAACTTCCCTCCCCAACCCCCGCGGACCAAATGCTATAGCCCACCGGCGTCGGTGACTATTTCACGCGCTGCGCCGCTGGGCATTTCTTGTCATTTTAGGGTAGGCCTCTGACCGTAGCCTCCCACGGGGCACACGATGACCCTCGAAAAGAATGTACCCATTTCCGAAGACCAGAGCACCCTAAACCCCCTCCCCAACCCCCGCGGACCAAAGGCTATAGCCCACCGGCCTCGGTGACTATTTCACGCGCTGCGCCGCTGGGCATGTCTTGCCATTTCTGGCGGGTCGACCGTAGCCTCCCTGGGCTGCGAGGGACCCTAGAAAAGGCTGTACCCATTTCGGCGCCCAGGCCCAGAACTTCCCTCCCCAACCCCCGCGGACCAAATGCTATAGCCCACCGGCCTCGGTGACTATTTCACGCGCTGCGCCGCTGGCCATCTCTTGTCATTTTAGGGTAGGCCTCTGACCGTAGCCTCCCACGAGGTACACGAGAACCCTCGAAAAGACTGTACCCATTTCCCACGAGCCCCCCCCCTCCCAGCCCTCGCGGCGCAAAGGCTATAGCCCACCGGCCTCGGTGACTATTTCACGCGCTGCGCCGCTGGGCATTTCTTGCTATTTTAGGGCAGGCTTCTGACCGTAGCCTCTGCCCAGGCACGATGACTCTCGAAAGAGTGTACCCATTTCCGACGACCGAGCCCCGAAACCCCTCCCGACCCAGCGGACCAAAGGCTAGCCCACCGGCCTCGGGGACTATTTCACAGCTTCGCCGCTGGGCATGTCTTGCCATTTTAGGGCAGGCTTGACGTAGCCTCCCATGGGCACCGAGGACCCTTGAATAGACTGTACCCATTTCCGGCCGAGCCCCGAACTTCCCTCCCAACCCCGCGGACCAAAGGCTATAGCCCACGGCCTCGGTGACTATTTCGCAGCTGGGCATTTCTTGTCATTTAGGGTAGGCCTCGGCCGTAGCCTCCCACGGGGCACACGATGACCCTTGAAAAGACTGTACCCATTTCTAACGACCAGAGCCCCCGAAACCCCCACCCCAACCCCCGCGGACGAAGGCCATAGCCCACCGGCCTCGGTGACTATTTCACGCGCTGCCCCGCTGGGCATTTTGTTCCATTTAGGGCAGGCCTCTGACCGTAGCCTCGCCTTGGACACCACGAGGACCCTCGAAAGAATGTACCCATTTCCGCGGCCGAGCCGAAACCCCTCCCGGCCAGCGGACCAAGGCTATAGGCCACCGGCCTCGGCAACTATTTCACGCTGCGCGCTGGGCATGTCTTGCCATTTTAGGGCAGGCTTGACCGTAGCCTCCCCACTGGGCTACGAGGACCCTCGAAAGGACTGTACCCATTTCCGGCGCCCGAGCCGCGAACTTCCCTCCCGGCCCCCGCGGACCGTGCTGATAGCCCACGGCGTCGGTGACTATTTCACGCTGCTGCGCTGGCATTTCTTGTCATTTAGGGTAGGCCTCGACCGTAGCCTCCCACGGGGCACCGATGACCCTCGAAAAGAATGTACCCATTTCCGAGACGAGCACCTAAACCCCTCCCGACCCCAGCGGACCAGGCTATAGCCACCGGCCTCGGTGACTATTTCACAGCTGCGCGCTGGGCATGTCTTGCCATTTCTGGCGTCTGACCGTAGCCTCCCATGGGCACCACGAGGACCCTAGAAAAGACTGTACCCATTTCGGCGCCCGAGCCCCGAACTTCCTCCCCCCCCGCGGACCAAATGCTATAGCCCACCGGCCTCGGTGACTATTTCACGCACTGCGCCGCTGGGCATTTCTTGTCATTTTAGGGTAGGCCTCTGACCGTAGCCTCCCACAGGGCTGCATGACCCTCGAAAAGACTGTACCCATTTTGTGACAGAGCCCTAAGCCTCCCCGGCCCCGCGGACCAAAGGCTATAGCCCACCGGCCTCGGCGACTATTTCACGCGCTGCGCCGCTGTGCATGTCTTGCCATTTTATGGAAGGCGTCTGACCGTAGCCTCCCACTCGGCACACGAGGACCCTCGAAAAGGCAGTACCCATTTCGGCGCCCAGAACTTCCCTCCCCAACCCCCGCGGACCAAATGCTATAGCCCACCGGCCTCGGTGACTATTTCACGCACTGCGCCGCTGGGCATTTCTTGTCATTTTAGGGTAGGCCTCTGACCGTAGCCTCCCACGGGGCACACGATAACCCTCGAAAAGACTGTACCCATTTTCGACGACCAGAGCCCCCTAAAACCCCTCTCCAACCCACGCGGACCAAAGGCTATAGGCCACCGGCCTCGGTGACTATTTCACGCGCTATGCCGCTGGGCATGTCTTGCCATTTTAGGGCAGGCTTCTGACCGTAACCCACGGGCTGCGAGGACCCTCGAAAAGGCTACCCATTTCCGGCCCAGGCCCAGAACTTCCTCCCAGCCCCGGAACAAAGGCTATAGCCCACCGGCCTCGGCGAGTATTTCACGTGCTGCGCCGCTGGGCATTTCTTGTCATTTTAGGGTAGGCGTCTGACCGTAGCCTCCCACGGGGCACACGATGACCCTAGAAAAGAGTGTACCCATATCGGCGACGAGCCCCTAACCCCTCCCAACACCAGCGGATCAAAGGCTATAGCCCGGCCTCGGCGACTATTTCCGCAGCCTGGGCGCTGCATGACCCTCGAAAGGCTGTACCCATTTTATGGCGAGGCCCTAACCCCTCCCCAACCCCAGCGGACCAGGCTATAGCCCACGGCCTCGGTGACTATTTCCAGCTGCGCGCTGGGCATTTCTTGCCATTTTAGGGCAGGCTGACCGTAGCCTCCCAGGCACCGAGGACCTCGAAAGACTGTGCCATTTTCCGGCCCGGAACCCTCCCCCCCGGACCAAAGGCTATAGCCCACCGGCCTCGGTGACTATTTGACGCGCTGCGACCCTGGGCATTTCTTGCCATTTTAGGGGCTTCTGACCGTAGCCTCCCACTGGGCACACGAGGACCCTCGAAATGACTGTACCCATTTTCGACGACCAGAGCCCCCGAAACCCCCTCCCCAACCCCCGCGGACCAAAGGCTATAGCCCACCGGCCTCGGTGACTATTTCACGCGCTGCGCCGCTGGGAATGTCTTGCCATTTTAGGGCAGGCTTGACCGTAGCCTCCCAGGCACGAGGACCCTCGAAAAGACTGTACCCATTTCGGCGGAGCCCCTAAACCCCTCCCGACCCCGCGGACCAAGGCTATAGCCCACCGGCCTCGGTGACTATTTCCGCAGCGCGCTGGGCATTTCTTGTCATTTAGGGCGAGCCTCGGACCGTAGCCTCCCTGAGCTACGAGGACCCTCGAAAAGACTGTACCCATTTCCGTGACGAGCCCCGAACTTCCCTCCCAGCCCCGGACCAGGCTATAGCCACGGCCTCGGTGACTATTTCAGCGCCGCTGGGCATTTCTTGCCATTTTAGGGCGGGCCTGACCGTAGCCTCCCCAGGCACCACGAGGACCTCGAAAGACTGTACCCATTTCGGCCAGGCCCCGCCCCTCCCCCCGGACCAAAGGCTATAGCCCACCGGCCTCGGTGACTATTTCACATGCTGCGCCGCTGGGCATGCTTGCCATTTTAGGGCAGCCTTCTGACCGTAGCCGCCCACTGGGCACACGAGGACCATCGAAAAGGAACCCATTTCCGAGCGAGCCCCGAACTTCCCCTCCGGCCCCCGCGGACCAAAGGCTATAGCCACCGGCCTCGGCGACTATTTCGCGCGCTGCTCCGCTGGGCATTTACTGCCATTTTAGGGCGGGCCCTGACCGTAGCCTCCCACTGGGCACGCGAGGACCCTCGAAAAGACTGTACCCATTTCCGGCGCCCGAGCCCCGAACTTCCCTCCCAGCCCCGCGGACCGAGGCTATAGCCCACGGCCTCGGTGACTATTTCACACTTGCGCGCTGGGCATTTCTTGCCATTTTAGGGTAGGCCTCTGACCGTAGCCTCCCACAGGCACCGAGGACCCTCGAAAGAATGTACCCATTTCCGACCAGAGCCCTAAACCCCTCCCCAGCCCGCGGACCAAAGGCTATAGTCCACCGGCCTCGGCGACTATTTCACGCGCTGCGCCGCTGGGCATGTCTTGGCATTTTAGGGCAGGCTTCTGACCGTAGCCTCCAACTGGGCACACGAGGACCCTCGAAAAGACTGTACCCATTTCCTACACCCCTCCCCAACCCCCGCGGACCAAAGGCTATAGCCCACCGGCCTCGGTGACTATTTCACGCGCTGCGCCGCTGGGCATTTCTTGTCATTTTAGGGTAGGCCTCTGACCGTAGCCTCCCACTGGGCACACGAGGACCCTCGAAAAGACTGTACCCATTTCCGACTACCCGACCCCCTTAATACCTCTCCCCAACCCCCGCGGACCAAAGGCTATAGCCCACCGGCCTCGGTGACTATTTCACGCGCTGCGCCGCTGGGCATGTCTTGCCATTTTAGGCAGGCTTCTGACCGTAGCCTCCCACTGGGCACACGAGGACCCTCGAAAAGACTGTACCCATTTTCGACGCCGAGCCCCGAACCCCTCCCAGCCCCAGCGGACCAAGGCTATAGCCCGGCCTCGGTGACTATTTCACCGTGCTGCGCTTGCTGGGCATTTCTTGTCATTTAGGGTGCAGGCTTCTGACCGTAGCCTCCCCAGGCACCGAGGACCCTCGAAAGACTGTACCCATTTCGGCGAGCCCCACCCCTCCCAACCCCGCGGACCAAGGCTATAGCCCACCGGCCTCGGCGACTATTTCACGCGCTGCGCCGCTGGGCATGTCTTGCCATTTTAGGGCGGGCTTCTGACCGTAGCCTCCCTGGGCACGAGGACCTCGAAAAGACTGTACCCATTTCCGGCGAGCCCCGAAACCCCTCCCCACCCCGCGGACCAAAAGGCTATAGGCCACCCGGCCTCGGCGACTATTTCACGCAGCTCGCGCTGGGCATGTCTTGCCATTTAGGGCAGGCTTCTGACCGTAGCCTCCACTGGGCACGAGGACCCTCGAAAGATGCCATTTCCGGCGACGGGCCCCAAACCCCTCCCAGCCCCGCGGACCCGGCTATAGCCCACGGCCTCGGTGACTATTTCACAGCGCTGCGCGCTGGGCATTTCTTGCCATTTTAGGCAGGCCTCGACCGTAGCCTCCCAGGACACGAGGACCCTCGAAAAGAATGTACCCATTTCCGGCGACAGGCCCCGAAACTTCCTCCCAGCCCCGCGGACCAAATGCTATAGCCCACCGGCCTCGGCGACTATTTCACGCTGCGCGCTGGGCATGTCTTGCCATTTTGGGGCTTCTGACGTAGCCTCCCACTGGGCACCAGGACCCTCGAAAGACTGTACCCATTTCCGGCCAGCCCGAACTTCCCTCCCCCCCGCGGACCAAAGGCTATAGCCCACGGCCTCGGTGACTATTTCAGCGCTGCGCGCTGGGCATTTCTTGTCATTTAGGGTAGGCCTCTGACCGTAGCCTCCCACGGGCTACGAGGACCCTCGAAAAGACTGTGCCATTTTCCGGCGAGCCCAGAACCCCTCCCAACCCGCGGACCAAGGCTATAGCCCACCGGCCTCGGTGACTATTTCACCTTTGCGCGCTGGGCATGTCTTGCCATTTAGGCAGGCTGACCGTAGCCTCCCACTTTGGGCACACGAGGACCCTCGAAAAGACTGTACCCATTTTCCGGCGAGCCCCAGAACTTCCCTCCCCGGACCCCAGCGGACCGGCTATAGCCCGGCCTCGGTGACTATTTCACTGCGCTGCGCTGGGCATTTCTTGTCATTTCAGGGCGGGCCTCTGACCGTAGCCTCCCACAGAGCACACGAGGACCCTCGAAAGACTGTACCCATTTCCGGACGAGCCCTAAACCCCTCCCAACCCCAGCGGACCAAAGGCTATAGCCCACGGCCTCGGTGACTATTTCAGCGCTGCGCGCTGGGCATGTCTTGCCATTTTAGGCGGGCTTGACCGTAGCCTCCCCACACGAGGACCCTCGAAAGACTGTACCATTTCGGCGCCCGAGCCCCGAACTTCCCTCCCAGCCCCGCGGACCAAAGGCAATAGCCACCGGCCTCGGTGACTATTTCACGCGCTGCGCCGCTGGGCATTTCTTGTCATTTTAGGGCGGGCCTCGGCCGTAGCCTCCCAGGCACACGAGGACCCTCGAAAAGATTGTACCCATTTCCGGCGGCGAGCCCTAAGCCCCTCCACGGCCCAGCGGACCAAAGGCTATGTAGCCCACGGCCTCGGCGACTATTTCACCAGCGCTGCGCGCTGGGCATGTCTTGCCATTTTAGGGCAGGCTTCTGACCGTAGCCTCCCAGGCACACGAGGACCCTCGAAAAGCTGTACCCATTTCCGGCGACGAGCCCCGAACCCCTCCCAGCCCCGCGGACCGAGGCTATAGCCCACCGGCCTCGGCGACTATTTCACGCTGCGCTGGGCATGTCTTGCCATTTTAGGGCAGGCCTTGACCGTAAGCCTCCCAGGCACACGAGGACCCTCGAAAAATGTACCCATTTCCGGCGACCGAGCCCCGAACCCCTCCCAACCCCAGCGGACCGGCTATAGCCCCACGGCCTCGGTGACTATTTCACGCTGCGCGCTGGGCATGTCTTGCCATTTAAGGCGGCTTCTGACGTAGCCTCCCACTGGGCACTTGAGGACCCTAGAAAAGACTGTACCCATTTCCTACTACTAGAGCCCCAGAACTTCCCTCCCCAACCCCAGCGGACCAAAGGCTATAGCCCACCGGCCTCGGCGACTATTTCACGCACTGCGCCGCTGGGCATTTCTTGCCATTTTAGGTGGGCCTCCGACCGTAGCCTCCCAGGCACCGATGGACCCTCGAAAAAGACTGTACCCATTTCGGCGCCAGGCCCCAAACCCCTCCCGGCCCCAGCGGACCCAAAGGCTATAGCCACGGCCTCGGTGACTATTTCACGCTGCGCTGCGCTGGGCATTTCCTGCCATGTTAGGGCCGGGCTCTGACCGTAGCCTCCCACTGGGCACCCGAGGACCCACGAAAGACTGTACCCATTTCCGGCGCCCCGAACTTCCCTCCCAGCCCCCGGACCAAGCTATAGCCCACCGGCCTCGGCGACTATTTCCACGCGCTGCGCGCTGGGCATTTCTTGCCATTTTAGGCGGGCTCTGACCGTAGCCTCCCCAGGCACCATGACCCTCGAAAAGACTGTACCCATTTCGGCGAGCCCGTAAACTTCCCTCCCAACCCCCGCGGACCGAGGCTTTAGCCCACCGGCCTCGGCGACTATTTCCAGCGCTGCGCGCTGGGCATGTCTTGCCATTTTTGGTGGGGCTTGTAGCCTCCCCAGGCACCACGAGGACCCTCGAAAAGACTGTACCCATTTCCGGCGAGCCCGAAACCCCTCCCCCCCGGACCAAAGGCTATAGCCCACCGGCCTCGGCGACTATTTCCGCAGCTGCGCGCTGGGCATGTCTTGCCATTTAGGCGGGGCTTCGTAACCTCCCAGGCACGAGGACCCTCGAAAAGGCTGTACCCATTTCCGGCGACGAGCCCCGAAACCCCTCCCAACCCCAGCGGACCAAAGGCTATGGCCACCGGCCTCGGTGACTATTTCACCTTCGCCGCTGGGCATTCTTGCCATTTTAGGGCGGGCCTTGACGTAGCCTCCCCACGAGGACCCTCGAAAAATGTACCCATTTCCGGCGACGAGCCCCCCCCCCTCCCAACCCCGGACCCAGGCTATAGCCCACCGGCCTCGGTGACTATTTCACCTTGCGCGCGCTGGGCATGTCTTGCCATTTTAGGGCAGGCTTCGCCGTAGCCTCCCCACTTTGGGCACCACGAGGACCCTCGAAAAGACTGTACCCATTTCCGGCCAGGCCCGAACTTCCCTAACCCCCGCGGACCAAAGGCTATAGCCCACCGGCCTCGGTGACTATTTCAGGCGCTGCGCCGCTGGGCATTTCTTGCCATTTTAGGGCAGGCCTTCGACCGTAGCCTCCCACTGGGCACACGAGGACCCTCAAAAAGACTGTACCCATTTCCGGCGAGCCCCAGAACTTCCCTCCCGCCCCGCGGACCAAAGGCTATAGCCCACCGGCCTCGGAGACTATTTCCCGCGCTGCGCAGCTGGGCATTCTTGTCATTTTAGGGCGGGCCTCTGACCGTAGCCTCCCAGGCACCACGAGGACCCTCGAAGTGTACCCATTTCGGCGGAGCCCCGAACCCCTCCCGGCCCCGCGGACCGAGGCTATAGCCCACCGGCCTCGGCGACTATTTCCGCGCTGCGCTGGGCATTTCTTGTCATTTAGGGCGAGCCTCTGACCGTAGCCTCCCAGGCACCACGAGGACCCTCGAAAAGGTGTACCCATTTCGGCGGCGAGCCCTAAACCCCTCCCGACCCCCGCGGACCAGGCTATAGCCCACCGGCCTCGGCGAATATTTCACGCGCTGTGCCGCTGGGCATGTCATGCCATATTAGGGCCGGCTTCTGACCGTAGCCTCCCCTTGGGCACGCTAGGACCCTCGAAAAGACTGTACCCATTTCCGCGCAGGCCCGAAACTTCCCTCCCCAACCCCGCGGACCAGGCTATAGCCACCGGCCTCGGCGACTATTTCCAGCAGCTGCGCGCTGGGTATTTCTTGCCATTTTAGGGCAGGCTTCTGACCGTAGCCTCCCACTGGGCACACGAGGACCCTCGATAAGACTGTACCCATTTCCGATGCCCAGAGCCCCCGAACCCCCCTCCCCAAGCCCCGCGGACCAAAAGCTATAGCCCACCGGCCTCGGCGAGTATTTCACGCGCTGCGGCGCTGGGCATTTCTTGTCATTTTAGGGTAGGCCTCTGACCGTAGCCTCCCACTGGGCACACGAGGACCCTCGAAAAGACTGTACCCATTTCCGACGACCAGAGCCCCCGAAACCCCCTCCCCAACCACCGCGGACCAAAGGCTATAGCCCACCGGCCTCGGTGACTATTTCACGCGCTGCGCCGCTGGGCATGTCTTGCCATTTTAGGGCAGGCTTCTGACCGTAGCCTCCCACTGGGCACACGAGGACCCTCGAAAAGACTGTACCCATTTCCGACGAGCCCGAACCCCTCCAACCCCGCGGACCAAAGGCTATAGCCCAGGCCTCGGCGACTATTTCACGCTGCGCGCTGGGCATGTCTTGCCATTTTAGGGCGGGGCTTCGACCGTAGCCTCCCAGGGCACCGAGGACCCTCGAAAAGACTGTACCCATTTCCGGCGACGGGCCCAGGCCAAACCCCCTCCCACCCCGCGGACCAAGGCTATAGCCCACCGGCCTCGGTAACTATTTCACAGCTGCGCTGGGCATGTCTTGCCATTTTAGGGCGGGCTTCGGACCGTAGCCTCCCACCGAGGACCCTCGAAAGAATGTACCCATTTCCGGCGAGCCCCTAAACCCCTCCCCAACCCCGCGGACCCAGGCTATAGCCCACCGGCCTCGGCGACTATTTCAGCGCTGCGCGCTGGGCATGTCTTGCCATTTTAGGCGGGGCTTCTGACCGTAGCCTCCCCAGGCACCACGAGGACCCTCGAAAAATGTACCCATTTCCGGCGAGGCCCCGCACTTCCCATCCCAACCCCCGCGGACCAAAGGCTATAGCCCACCGGCCTCGGCGACTATTTCCCGCGCTGCGCCGCTGGGCATTTCTTGCCATTTTAGGGTAAGCCTCTGACCGTAGCCTCCCACGGGGCACACGAGGACCCTCGAAAAGACTGTACCCATTTCCGATGACCAGAGCCCCAGAACCCCTCTCCCCAACACCCGCGGACCAAAGGCTATAGCCCACCGGCCTCGGCGACTATTTCGCGCGCTGCGCCGCTGGGCATTTCTTGCCATTTTAGGGCAGGCCTCTGACCGTAGCCTCCCCCTGGGCACACGAGGACCCTCGAAAAGACTGTACCCATTTCCGACGCCCCTCCCCAACCCCCGCGGACCAAAGGCTATAGCCCACCGGCCTCGGTGACTATTTCATGCGCAGCGCTGATGGGCATTTCTTGCCATTTTAGGGCAGGCCTCTGACCGTAGCCTCCCACTGCGGACACGAGGACTCTCGAAAAGAATGTACCCATTTCCGACGACCAGAGCCCCTAAACCCCCTCCCCAACCCCCGCGGACCAAAGGCTATAGCCCACCGGCCTCAGTGACTATTTCCCGAGCTGCGCCGCTGGGCATGTCTTGCCATTTTAGGGCAGGCTTCTGACCGTAGCCTCCCACTGGGCACACGAGGACCCACAAAAAGACTGTACCCATTTCCGACGACCAGAGCCCCAGAACTTCCTCCCGACCCCGCGGACCAAAGCCAATAGCCCACCGGCCTCGGCGACTATTTCGCGCGCTGCGCCGCTGGGCATTTCTTGCCATTTTACGGTAGGCCTCGACCATAGCCTCCACAGGGGCTGATGACCCTCGAAAAGACTGTACCCATTTCCGGCGAGCCCCAGGCCCGAACTTCCTCCCGGCCCCGGACCAAAGGCTATAGCCCACCGGCCTCGGTGACTATTTCACGCGCTGCGCCGCTGGGCATTTCTTGTCATTTTAGGGCAGGCCCTGACCGTAGCCTCCCCAGGCACGAGGACCCTCGAAAAGGCTGTACCCATTTCGGCGGCGAGCCCCTAACCCCCTCCCAACCCCGCGGACCAAAGGCTATAGCCCACTGGCCTCGGGGACTATTTCCACAGCTGCGCTGCTGGGCATTTCTTTCCATTTTAGGGCAGGCTTCTGACCGTAGCCTCCCACTGGGCGCACGAGGACCCTCGAAAAGACTGTACCTATTTCTGACGACCAGGACCCCCGAAACCCCCTCCCAACCCCCGCGGACCAAGGGCCATAGCCCACCGGGCTCGCAGACTTTTTCGCGCGCTGCGCCGTGGGACATTTCTTGCCTTTTTAGCGCAGGCCTCAGACCGTAGGCTCCCACTGAGCACACGAGGACCCTCGAAAAGCTGCCCATTTCCGGCGACCCAGGCCCCACCCCCTCCCGGCCCGCGGACCAAGGCTATAGCCCACCGGCCTCGGTGACTATTTCACGCTGCTGCGCTGGGTATTTTTGCAATTTAGGTCAGGCTTCAGACCGAAGCCTCCCACTGGCCACACGAGGACACTCGAAAAGACTGTACCCATTTCCGGCGAGCCCCGACCCCTCCCCAACCCCGCGGACCAAAGGCTATAGCCACCGGCCTCGGCGACTATTTCACGCAGCTGCGCCCGCTGGGCATGTCTTGCCATTTAGGGCGGGCTTGACCGTAGCCTCCCACTTGGGCACACGAGGACCCTCGAAAAGGCGTACCCATTTCCGGCGCGAGCCCCGAACTTCCTCCCAACCCGGCGGACCAGGCTATAGCCCACGGCCTCGGCGACTATTTCACAGCTGCGCGCTGGGCATTTCTTGTCATTTAGGGTAGGCCTCTGACCGTAGCCTCCACGGGGCTACGAGGACCCTCGAAAGAACTGTACCCATTTCGGCCGAGCCCCCGAACCCCCTCCCCAACACCCGCGGACCAAAGGCTATAGCCCACCGGCCTCGGCGACTATTTCGCATGCTGCGCCGCCGGGCATTTCTTGCCATTTTAGGGCAGGCATCTAACCGTAGCCTCCCACTAGGCACACGAGGACCCTCGAAAAGACTGTACCCATTTCTGATGCCCAGACCCCCCGAACCCCCCCTCCCCACACCAGCGGACCAATGGCTATAGCCCACAGGCCTCGGTGACTATTTCACGCTGCGCCCGCTGGGCATTCTTGCCATTTAGGCGGGCCTCGACCGTAGCCTCCCCAGGCACCACGAGGACCCTCGAAAAGCTGTACCCATTTCCGGCGACCGAGCCCCGAAACCCCTCCCAGCCCCAGCGGACCAAAGGCTATAGCCACGGCCTCGGTGACTATTTCACCAGCGCTGCGCCGCTCAGCATTTCTTGCCATTTTAGGGCAGGCTCTGACCGTAGCCTCCCAGGCTACGAGGACCCTCGAAAGGCATGTACCCATTTCCGGACGACGAGCCCCCGAACCCTCCCGGCCCCAGCGGACCAAAGGCCATAGCCCACCGGCCTCGGCGACTATTTCCGCGCTGCGCGCTGGGTATTTCTTGCCATTTAGGGCAGGCCTCGACCGTAGCCTCCCCAGGCACCACGAGGACCCTCGAAAAGGTGTACCCATTTCCGGCGAGCCCCCTAAACCCCTCCCAGCCCCCGGACCAAGGCTATAGCCCACGGCCTCGGCGACTATTTCCGCAGCTGCGCGCTGGGCATGTCTTGCCATTTTAGGCAGGCTTCTGACCGTACCCACCCACTGGGCACCACGAGGACCCTCGAAAGACTGCCCATTTCCGGCCCGAGCCCGAACTTCCTCCCAACCCCCGCGGACCAAAGTCCATAGCCCACCGGCCTCGTCGACTATTTCGCGCGCTGCGCCGCAGGGCATTTCTTGCCATTTTAGGGCAGGCCTATGACCGTAAACTCCAACTGGGCAGACGAGGACCCTCGAAAAGACTGTACCCATTTCCGATGCCCAGAACCCCCGAAGCCCCCACACCAACCCCCGCGGACCAAAGGCTATAGCCCACCGGCCTCGGTGACTATTTCGCGCGCTGGCCCGCTGGGCATCATATCTTGCCATTTAAGGGCGAGCTTCTGGCCAGTAGCCTCCCGCGGGGCACCGATGACCTCGAAAAGGCGCATTTCCGGCCCAGGCCCCGAACTTCCCCGACCCCGCGGACCGTCTGCCAGCCACACGGCCTCGGCGACTATTTCGCGCTGCGCGCTGGGCATTTCTTGTCATTTAGGGTGAGGCCTCGACCATAGCCTCCCGGGGCACGGTGACCTCAGCCCAGCTGTACACCATTTCCAGCGCCCAGGCCCCGAACTGAGGCGGAGGCTTGCCACGGCCTCGCGGATGAAGGCTATAGCCCACCGGCCTCGGCGACTGTTTCACCAGCAGCTGCCAGCGCTGGGCATGTCTTACCATGTTAGGCGGGCTTCTGACCGTAGCCTCCACAGGGCACCACGAGACCCTCGAAAAGACTGTACCCATTTCGGCGAGGCGAACTTCCCTCCCGACCCCGCGGACCATCTATAGCCACGGCCTCGGCGACTATTTCGCAGCGCTGCGCCGCTGGGCATTTCTTGTCATTTAGGGGACCTCGACCGTAGCCTCCCACAGGGCACCACGATGACCCTCGAAAGAACTGTACCCATTTCCGGCGCGCCGGGCCGGAACTTCCTCCCACGCCCCGGCGGACCGAGGCTAGCCCACGGCCTCGGCGGTTGTTTGCGCGCTGGGCATTTCTTGTCATTTTAGGGCAGGCTCTCGACCGTAGCCTCCCAGCTGAGCACCACGAGGACCCTCGAAAAGCCTTGTACCCATTCCGGCGGACGAGCCCGTAAACCCCCTCCCAACCCCAGCGGACCAAAGGCTATAGCCCACGGCCTCGGTGACTATTTCCGCGCTGCGCGGCATTTTGCCATTTAGGGCAGGCCTCGACCGTGAGACTCCCCACACCACGAGGACCCTCGAAAGAATGTACCCATTTCAGGCGGCCAGGCCCGAGAACCCCTCCCGGCCACCGCGGACCGGCTATAGTCCACCGGCCTCGGCGACTATTTCCGCGCTGCGCGCTGAGCATATCTTGCCATTTTAGGGCAGGCTCTGACCGTAGCCTCACCCAGGGCTGCGAGGACCCTCGAAAAGGCTGTACCCATTTACGGCGAGCCCCCAGACTTCCTCCCGGCCCCGCGGACCGTGCTATAGCCCACCGGCCTCGGCGACTATTTCACCCGCTGCGCCGCTGGGCATTTCTTGTCATTTTAGGGTAGGCCTCTGACCGTAGCCTCCCACGGGGCACTGCGTGACCCTCAGGCTGTACCCATTTCCGGCGCTTGAGCCCCAGAACTTCCCTCCCAACCCCGCGGACCAAAGGCTATAGCCCACCGGCCTCGGCGAATGTTTCACCTTGGCTGCGCGCTGAGCATATCTTGTCATTTTAGGCGCAGGCCTGACCGTAGTAGCCTCCACCCAGGCACGAGACCCTCGAAAAGATTGTACCCATTTCGGCGGCGAGCCCTAACCCCCTCCACAACCCCCGGACCAAAGGCTGTACACGGCCTCGGCGGCTATTTCACGAGCTGCGCCCGGCTGAGCATGTCTTGCCATTTTATAGCGGAGCTTCGACGTAAGCCTCCAGCTGGCACCACGAGGACCCTAGAAAGGCATGTACCCATTTCCGGCGACAGGCCCGAACCCCTCTGCCCAACCCCCGCGGACCAAAGGCTATGGGCCACCGGCCTCGTCGACTATTTCGCACGCTGTTCCGCTGGGCATTTCTTGCCATTTTAGGGCAGGGCTCTGACCGTAGCGTCCCACTGGGCACACGAGGACCCTCGAAAAGGCTGGACCCATTTCCAACGACCGAGCCCGTAAACCCCTCCCAACCCCAGCGGACCAGGCTATAGCCCGGCCTCGGTGACTATTTCCATTGCGCGGCTGTATTTGCGCGGCTGGGTATTTTGCCATTTTAGGGCAGGCCTCGGCACCGTAGCCTCCCCACTGACACCGAGGACCCTCGAAAAGAATGTACCCATTTCCGGCGGCGAGCCCCGAAGCCCCTCCCGGCCCGCGGACCAAAGGCTATAGTCCACCGGCCTCGGCGACTATTTCCGCTGCGCCCTGGGCATGTCTTGCCATTTAGGGGCGGGGCTTCTGACCGTAGCCTCCCCTTTGGGCACCACGAGGACCCTCGAAAAGACTGTACCCATTTCCGGCGCCCAGGCCCCGAACTTCCCTCCCCGACCCCCGCGGACCAAATGCTGCCAGCCCACCGGCCTCGGCGACTATTTCCGCAGCTGCGCGCTGGGCATTTCTTGTCATTTAGGGTGGGCCTCGACCATAGCCTCCCACAGGGCACAGATGACCCTCAAAGGCTGTACCCATTTCCGGCGAACCCCAGAACTTCCTCTGACCCAGCGGACCAAGGTTATAGCCCACCGGCCTCGGCGACTGTTTCGCGCTGCGCCGCTGAGCATTTCTTGTCATTTTAGGGCAGGCCTCGACGTAGCCTCACCCCAGGCTGCGAGGACCCTCGAAAGATTGTACCCATTTCGTGGCGAGCCCAAACCCCTCCCAACCCCCAGCGGACCAAAGGCTATAGCCACGGCCTCGGCGACTATTTCACCGCGCCGCTGGGCATGTCTTGCCATTTTATGGCGAGCTTCTGGACCGTAGCCTCCCACTTTGGGCACCCGAGGACCCTAGAAAAGGCTGTACCCATTTCCGGCCAGGCGAAACCCCTCCCCCGACCCGCGGACCAAAGGCTATAGGCCACCGGCCTCGGTGGCTATTTCACGCGCTTCGCCGCTGGGCATGTCTTGCCATTTAGGGCAGGCTTGACCGTAGCCTCCAGCTGGGCACACGAGGGCGGCTTGAAAAGACTGTACCCATTCCGGCGACGAGCCCGTAAACCCCTCCCGACCCCAGCGGACCAAGGCTATAGCCACCGGCCTCGGTGACTATTTCACCAGCGCTGCGCTTGTTGGGTATTTTTGCCATTTTAGGGCGGGGCCTCGGACCGTAGCCTCCCCTTGGACACCGAGGACCCTCGAAAAGAATGTACCATTTCCGGCGACGAGGCCCCGAACCCCTCCCAGCCCCCGCGGACCGTCTATGGGCCACCGGCCTCGGCGACTATTTCGCGCTGCGCGCTGGGCATGTCTTGCCATTTTAGGGCGGGCTTCTGACCGTAAGCCTCCCGCGGGCACCACGAGGACCCTCGAAAAGACTGTACCCATTTCGGCCGAGCCCCGAACTTCCCTCCCGGACTCCGCGGACCGAATCTTTGTGCCCCACCGGCCTCGGCGACTATTTCAAGCTGCGCGCTGGGCATTTCTTGTCATTTTAGGGTGAGCCTCGACCGTAGCCTCCCACGGGGCTACGATGACCTCGAAAATCTGTACCCATTTCCGGCGCGAGCCCCGAACTTCCTCCCCGACCCTCGCGGACCAAAGGCTATAGCCCACGGCCTCGGCGACTGTTTCCGCAGCGCTTGGGCATTTCTTGTCATTTTAGAGGCGGGGCCTCTGACCGTAGCCTCCAGGCACCGAGGACCCTCGAAAAGCATGCCCATTCCGGCGACGAGCCCCATAAATCCTCCCCGACCCCAGCGGACCGGGCTATAGCCCACCGGCCTCGGTGACTATTTCCAGCGTTGCGCGCTGGGCATTTTTGCCATTTTAGGGCAGGCCTCTGACCGTAGCCTCCCACTGCACACACGAGGACCCTCGAAAAGAATGTACCCATTTCCGGCGAGGCCCGAAACCCCTCCCACGGCCACGGACCATAGGCTATAGGCCACCGGCCTCGGCGACTATTTCACGCGCTGCGCCGCTGGGCATGTCTTGCCATTTTAGGGCAGGCTTCTGACCGTAGCCTCCCACTGGGCACACGAGGACCCTCGAAAAGACTGTACCCATTTCCGACGCCCAGAGCCCCAGAACTTCCCTCCCCAACCCCCGCGGACCAAAGGCTATAGCCCACCGGCCTCGGCGACTATTTCACGCGCTGCGCCGCTGGGCATTTCTTGTCATTTTAGGGTAGGCCTCTGACCGTAGCCTCCCACGGGGCACACGATGACCCTCGAAAAGACTGTACCCATTTCCGACGCCCAGAGCCCCAGAACTTCCCTCCCCAGCGGACCCAGGCTATAGCCCACCGGCCTCGGCGACTGTTTCACCGCGCTGCGCGCTGGGTATTTCTTGTCATTTAGGGCGGGCCTCTGGACGTAGCCTCCTTGCCCAGGCACCGAGGACCCTCGAAAAGGTGTACCCATTTCGGCGACCAGGCCCCTAAACCCCTCCCTAACCCCCCGCGGACCAAAGGCTATAGCCACCGGCCTCGGCGACTATTTCACGCAGCTGCGCGCTGGGCATGTCTTGCCATTTATGGCGGGCTTGACCGTAGCCTCCCACTTTGGGTACGAGGACCCTAGAAAAACTGTACCCATTTCCGGCGCCCAGGCCCGAACTTCCCTCCCCGACCCCAGCGGACCGTGCTATGGCCACCGGCCTCGGTGACTATTTCACGCACTGCGCCGCTGGGCATTTCTTGTCATTTTAGGGTAGGCCTATGACCGTAGCCTCCCACGGGGCACACGATGACCCTAGAAAAGACTGTACCCATTTCCGACGACAAGAGCCCCCGAAACCCCCGCCCCAACCCCGCGGACCAAAGGCTATAGCCCACCGGCCTCGGTGACTATTTCACGCGCTGCGCCGCTGGGCATGTCTTGCCATTTTAGGGCAGGCTTCTGACCGTAGCCTCCCACTGGGCACACGATGACCCTCGAAAAGACTGTACCCATTTCCGACGCCCAGAGCCCCAGAACTTCCCTCCCCAACCCCCGCGGACCAAATGCTATAGCCCACCGGCCTCGGCGACTATTTCACGCGCTGCGCCGCTGGGCATTTCTTGTCATTTTAGGGTAGGCCTCTGACCATAGCCTCCCACGGGGCACACGATGACCCTCGAAAAGACTGTACCCATTTCCGACGCCCAGAGCCCCAGAACTTCCCTCCCCAACCCCCGCGGACCAAAGGCTATAGCCCACCGGCCTCGGCGACTGTTTCACGCGCTGCGCATGTCTTGCCATGTTAGGGCAGGCTAGTGACCGGAGCCTCCCCAGGCACCACGAGGACCCTTGAAAAACTGTACCCATTTCCGGCGAGCCCCAGAACTTCCCTCCCGGCCCCAGCGGACCAAAGGCTATAGCCCACCGGCCTCGGCGACTATTTCACGCGCTGCGCCGCTGGGCATTTCTTGTCATTTTAGGGTAGGCCTCTGACCGTAGCCTCCCACGGGGCACACGATGACCCTCGAAAAGACTGTACCCATTTCCGACGCCCAGAGCCCCAGAACTTCCCTCCCCAACCCCCGCGGACCAAAGGCTATAGCCCACCGGCCTCGGCGACTGTTTCACGCGCTGCGCCGCTGGGCATTTCTTGTCATTTTAGGGCAGGCCTCTGACCGTAGCCTCCCCCGGCTGCGAGGACCCTCGAAAAGCTGTACCATTTCCGGACGAGCCCCAGAAACCCCCTCCCCAACCCCCGCGGACCAAAGGCTATAGCCCACCGGCCTCGGTGACTATTTCACGCGCTGCGCCGCTGGGCATTTTTTGCCATTTTAGGGCAGGCCTCTGACCGTAGACTCCCACTGGACACACGAGGACCCTCGAAAAGAATGTACCCATTTCCGACGACGGGCCCCGAAACCCCTCCCAGCCCACAGCGGACCGAGGCTATAGTCCACCGGCCTCGGCGACTATTTCACCGCGCTTGTTGGGCTGACTTGCCATTTTAGGGCAGGCTTCTGACCGTAGCCTCCCACAGGCACCGAGGACCCTCGAAAGACTGTACCCATTTCGGCGCCCAGGCCCCGAACTTCCCTCCCAACCCCAGCGGACCGTGCTAGCCCACCGGCCTCGGCGACTATTTCCGCTGCGCCGCTGGGCATTTCTTGTCATTTTAGGGTAGGCCTCTGACCATAGCCTCCCACGGGGCACACGATGACCCTCGAAAAGACTGTACCCATTTCCGACGCCCAGAGCCCCAGAACTTCCCTCCCCAACCCCCGCGGACCAAATGCTATAGCCCACCGGCCTCGGCGACTATTTCACGCGCTGCGCCGCTGGGCATTTCTTGTCATTTTAGGGTAGGCCTCTGACCATAGCCTCCCACGGGGCACACGATGACCCTCGAAAAGACTGTACCCATTTCCGACGCCCAGAGCCCCAGAACTTCCCTCCCCAACCCTCGCGGACCAAAGGCTATAGCCCACCGGCCTCGGCGACTGTTTCACGCGCTGCGCCGCTGGGCATGTCTTGCCATGTTAGGGCAGGCTTCTGACCGGAGCCTCCCACTGGGCACACGAGGACCCTTGAAAAGACTGTACCCATTTCCGGCCGGGCCCCGAACTTCCCTCCCGGCCCAGCGGACCAAATGCTATAGCCCGGCCTCGGCGACTATTTCACGCGCTCGCGCTGGGCATTTCTTGTCATTTAGGGTAGGCCTCTGACCATAGCCTCCCACAGGCACCACGATGACCCTCGAAAGACTGTACCCATTTCCGGCCAGGCCCAGAACTTCCCTCCCCCAGCGGACCAAGGCTATAGCCCGGCCTCGGCGGCTGTTTCCTTGTTGCGCGCTGGGCATTTCTTGTCATTTAGGGCAGGCCTCTGGCCTTAGCCTCCTAGCCCAGGCTACGAGGACCCTCGAAAAGGCTGTACCCATTTCCGTGACGAGCCCATAAACCCCTCCCCAGCCCCCGGACCAAAGGCTATAGCCACCGGCCTCGGTGACTATTTCACCTGTGACTGCGCGCTGGGCATTTTTGCCATTTAGGGCAGCCTCGACCGTAGACTCCCCCGGACACGAGGACCCTCGAAAGAATGTACCCATTTCCGGCGGCAGGCCCCGAAACCCCTCCCGGCCACGCGGACCAAAAGGCTAGTCCACCGGCCTGGCGACTATTTCACCTGCGCGCTGGGCATGTCTTGCCATTTGAGGGGCAGGCTTCTGACCGTAGCCTCCCACTTTGGGCACGAGGACCCTCGAAAAAGGCGTACCCATTTCGGCCCGAGCCCCGAACTTCCCTCCCCGACCCCAGCGGACCGTACTGTAGCCCACCGGCCTCGGCGACTATTTCAGCGCTGCGCTGGGCATTTCTTGTCATTTAGGGTGAGGCCTCGACCGTAGCCTCCCACGGGGCACCACGATGACCCTCAAAACATTGTACCCATTTCCAGGCGCTTGAGCCCCAGGCGTCCCTCCCCAGCCCGCGGACCCGAGGCTATAGCCCACCAGCCTCGGCGACTGTTTCACCTGTGACTGCGCTGGGCATTTCTTGTCATTTTAGGGCGGGCCTCGTGACCGTAGCCTCCCCACAGGCACGAGGGACCCTCGAAAGATTGTACCCATTTCGGCGGCGAGCCCCAAACCCCCTCCACAACCCCAGCGGACCAAGGCTATAGCCCACCGGCCTCGGCGACTATTTCACCAGGCTGCGCGCTGGGCATGTCTTGCCATTTATGGCGAACTTCGGCGTAGCCTCCCATTTGGGCACCGAGGACCCTAGAAAAGACTGTACCCATTTCCGGCGACCGAGCCCCGAAACCCCTCCCAGCCCAGCGGACCCAGGCTGATAGCCCGGCCTCGGCGACTATTTCACGCGCTACGCGCTGGGCATGTCTTGCCATTTTTGGCAGGCTTCTGACCGTACCCTCCCAGCTGCACGGGGCGGCTTGAAAAAGGCTGTACCCATTTCCGGCGACCGAGCCCGTAAACCCCTCCCGGCCCGGCGGACCAAAAGCTATAGCCCACGGCCTCGGTGACTATTTCCTGCAGCGCTTGTTGGGTATTTTGCCATTTTAGGGCAAGCCTCTGACGTAGCTTCCCAAAGGGGACACGAGGACCCTCGAAAAGAATGTACCCATTTCCGGCGACAGGCCCGAAACCCCCTCCCAACCCAGCGGACCGTGCTGCCAGCCCACGGCCTCGGCGACTATTTCACGCAGCTGCGCGCTGGGCATGTCTTGCCATTTTATGGCGGGCTTCTGGACCGTAACCTCCCCACGGCACACTGAGGGCCCTAGAAAAGACTGTACCATTTCCAGGCGCCCGAGCCCCGAACTTCCCTCCCGGCCCCGCGGACCAAATACTATAGCCACCGGCCTCGGTGACTATTTCACGCATAACTGCGCGCTGGGCATTTCTTGTCATTTAGGGTGAGGCCTCTGACCGTAGCCTCCCACGGGGCACTGCGATGACCCTAGAAAACTGTACCCATTTCCGGCGACAAGGCCCTAAACCCCCTCCCCGGCCCCGCGGACCAAAGGCTATGGCCACCGGCCTCGGTGACTATTTCCGCAGCAGCTGCGCGCTGGGCATGTCTTGCCATTTAGGCGACTTCTGACCATAAGCCTCCCCAGCACACGAGGACCCTCGAAAAGACTGTACCCATTTCCGACGACCAGAGCCCCCGAAACCCCCTCCCCAACCCACGCGGACCAAAGGCTATAGGCCACCGGCCTCGGCGACTATTTCACGCGCTACGCCGCTGGGCATGTCTTGCTATTTTAGCGCAGGCTTCTGACCGTAGCCTCCCACTGAGCACATGAGGACCCTCGAAAAGGCTGTACCCATTTCCGGCCTTGCAGGCCCAGAACATCCTCCCAAACCCCAGCGGACCAAAGGCTATAGCCCACCGGCCTCGGCGACTATTTCACGCGCTGCGCCGCTGGGTATTTCTTGTCATTTTAGGGTAGGCCTCTGACCGTAGCCTCCCACGGGGCACACGATGACCCTCGAAAAGACTGTACCCATTTCCGACGACGGGCCCCTAAACCCCTCCCGGCCCCGCGGACCAAGGCTATAGCCCACGGCCTCGGTGACTATTTCCAGCGCTGCGCGCTGGGCATTTTTGCCATTTAGGGCGGGCCTCGACCGTAGCCTCACTTCGGACATCGAGGACCCTCGAAAAACTGTACCCATTTCCGGCGGCAGAACCCCGAAACCCCTCCCAACCCACAGCGGACCGGCGCGCTAGGCCACCGGCCTCGGCGACTATTTCACGCGCTCGCCGCTGGGCATGTCTAGCCATTTTAGGGCGGGCTTCTGACGTAGCCTCCCTTTGGGCACGAGGACCCTCGAAAGGCTGTACCCATTCCGGCGAGGCCCAGAACTTCCCTCCCAAACCCTGCGGACCAAGGCTATAGCCCACCGGCCTCGGCGACTATTTCACCTTGCTGCGCGCTGGGCATTCTTGTCATTTTAGGGTAGGCCTCTGACCCGTAGCCTCCCAGGGCACCACGATGACCCTCGAAAGATTGTACCCATTTCGTGACGAGCCCTAAGCCCCTCCCGGCCCAGCGGACCAAAAGGCTATAGCCACGGCCTCGGTGACTATTTCACCTGTATTGCTGCGCTGGGCATTTTGCCATTTAGGGCGAGACCTCGACCGTAGCCTCCCAGGCACACAGGACCCTCGAAAAGCTGTACCCATTTCCGGCCCAGGCCCAGAACTTCCCTCCCCGGCCCCAGCGGACCAAGGCTATAGCCCGGCCTCGGCGACTATTTCACGCGCTTCTGGCTGTCTTGCCATTTTAGGGCAGGCTTTTGACCGTGGCCTCAGCCCCAGGCTACGAGGACCCTCGAAAAGGCTGTACCATTTCCGCGCTTGAGCCCCGAACATCCCTCCCAAACCCCAGCGGACGAAAGGCTATAGCCCGCGGCCTCGGCGGACTATTTCCCAGCGTTGCGCTTGGGCATTTCTTGTCATTTAGGGTAGGCCTCGTGGCCCAGCCTCCCACGGGGCACACGATGACCCTCGAAAAGGTGTACCCATTTCGGCGACGAGCCCTAAACCCCTCCCGGCCCCAGCGGACCCAAAGGCTATAGCCACCGGCCTCGGTGACTATTTCACCCTGCGCTGGGCATTTTTGCCATTTGCAGACCTCGACCGTAGCCTCCCAGGCACACACGGGACCCTCGAAAATGTACCCATTTCCGGCGCCCGAGCCCCGAACTTCCTCCCGACCCAGCGGACCAAGGCTATAGCCCCACGGCCTCGGCGACTATTTCACAGCGCTTCTGGCTGGGCATGTCTTGCCATTTTAGGGCGAGCTTTTGACCGTAGCCTCCAGCTGGGCACCACGAGGACCCTCGAAAAGGCTGTACCCATTTCCGGCCGAGCCCCGAACCTCCCTCCCAAACCCCCGCGGACCAAAGGCTATAGCCCACCGGCCTCGGCGTGACTATTTCCAGCGTTGCGCTCTTTTGTCATTTAGGGTGAGCCTCTGACCGTAGCCTCCCAGGGGCTACGATGACCCTCGAAAGGCTGTACCCATTTCCGGCGGACCAGGCCCCCTAAACCCCTCCCGACCCCAGCGGACCAAAGGTTATAGCCACGCCTCGGTCACTATTTCACTTGCGCTGCGCCATTTTGCCATTTTAGGGCAGGCCTTTGACCGTAGCCTCACTTTGGACACCACGAGGACCCTCGAAAGAATGTACCCATTTCCGACGACAAGGCCTGGCCCCTCCCCAACCCCAGGCGGACGAAATAGCCCACCGGCCTCGGTGACTATTTCACCTTGACTGCGCGGCTGGGCATTTTTGCCATTTTAGGGCGGGGCCTCGACCGTAGCCTCCCCTTGGACACCGAGGACCCTCGAAAGAATGTACCCATTTCCGATGACGGGCCGAAACCCCTCCCAGCCCACGCGGACCAAGGCTATAGGCCACCGGCCTCGGCGACTATTTCAGCTGCGCTGACTGGGCATGTCTTGCCATTTAGGGCGGGCTTGTAGTAGCCTCCCTTTGGGCACACACGGGACCCTCGAAAAGACTGTACCCATTTCCGGCGCCGAGCCCGAACTTCCCTCCCAGCCCCAGCGGACCAAGGCTATAGCCCACCGGCCTCGGCAACCCGTTTCACCTTGTTGTGCGGTGGGCATTTCTTTCCATTTAGGGCGGGCCTCGACCGTAGCCTCCCAGCTGGCTGCAGGACCCTCGAAAAGAGTGTACCCATTTCCGACGCCCAGAGCCCCAGAACTTCCCTCCCCAACCACCGCGGACAAAATGCTATAGCCCACCGGCCTCGGTGACTATTTCCGCAACGCTTATTTCGGTATTTCTTGCCATTTTAGGGCAGGCTTCTGACCGTGGCCTCCCACTGGGGGCACGAGGACCCTCGAAAACACTGTACCCATTTCCGACGACCAGAGCCCCCGAAACCCCCTCCCCAAGCCACGCGGACCAAAGGCTATAGCCCACCGGCCTCGGCGACTATTTCACGCGCTGCGCCGCTGGGCATGTCTTGCCATTTTAGGACAGGCTTCTGACCGTAGCCTCCCACTGGGCACACGAGGACCCTCGAAAAGACTGTACCCATTTCCGACGACCAGAGCCCCCGAAACCCCCTCCCCAACCCACGCGGACCAAAGGCTATAGGCCACCGGCCTCGGCGACTATTTCACGCGCTACGCCGCTGGGCATGTCTTGCTATTTTAGCGCAGGCTTCTGACCGTAGCCTCCCACTGAGCACATGAGGACCCTCGAAAAGGCTGTACCCATTTCCGACGCACAGAGCCCCAGAACATCCCTCCCCAACCCCCGCGGACCAAAGGCTATAGCCCACCGGCCTCGGCGACTATTTCACGCGCTGCGCCGCTGGGTATTTCTTGTCATTTTAGGGTAGGCCTCTGACCGTAGCCTCCCACGGGGCACACGATGACCCTCGAAAAGACTGTACCCATTTCCGACGACCAGAGCCCCCTAAACCCCCTCCCCAACCCCCGCGGACCAAAGGCTATAGCCCACCGGCCTCGGTGACTATTTCCGCAGCGCGCGCTGGGCATTTTGCCATTTAGGGCGGGCCTCTGACCGTAGCCTCCCTGGACATCGAGGACCCTCGAAAAGACTGTACCATTTCCGGCGACCAGAACCCCAGCCCCCTCCCAGGCCCACGCGGACCGGCAGTGCCACCCGGCCTCGGCGACTATTTCACCTTCGCCCGCTGGGCATGTCTAGCCATTTTAGGGCAGGCTTGACCAGTAGCCTCCCAGGGCACCGAGGACCCTCGAAGGCTGTACCCCATTTCCGGCGCCCCAGAACTTCCCTCCCGAACCCCTGCCGAACTAAAGGCTATAGCCCACCGGCCTCGGCGACTATTTCCCGCGCTGCGCCGCTGGGCATTTCTTGTCATTTTAGGGTAGGCCTCTGACGTAGCCTCCCGCAGGGCTACCGATGACCCTCGAAAAGATTGTACCCATTTACGGCGAGCCCTAAACCCCTCCCGGACCCCGCGGACCAAAGGCTATAGCCACCGGCCTCGGTGACTATTTCACTGCGCTGCGCCGCTGGGCATTTTGCCATTTTAGGGCAGACCTCTGTAGTAGCCTCCCAGCTGGGCACACGGGACCCTCGAAAAAGGCGTACCCATTTCCGGCGAGCCCCAGAACTTCCCTCCCCAGCGGACCAAAAGGCTATAGCCCACGGCCTCGGCGACTATTTCACGCGCTTCTGACTGCTGGGCATGTCTTGCCATTTTAGGCGAGCTTTTGACCGTAGCCTCCATGGGCACCACGAGGACCCTCGAAAAGGCTGTACCCATTTCCGGCGAGCCCAGAACATCCTCCCGAACCCCGCGGACCAAGGCTATAGCCCACCGGCCTCGGCGACTATTTCGCAGCGTTGCGCTGGGCATTTCTTGTCATTTAGGGTAGGCCTCGGCCGTAGCCTCCCCAGGGGCACCGATGACCCTCGAAAGGTGTACCCATTTACGGCGAGAGCCCCCTAAACCCCTCCCGACCCCAGCGGACCAAGGCTATAGCCCACCGGCCTCGGTGACTATTTCCTTGTGCGCTGCTGGGCATTTTGCCATTTAGGGCAGACCTCGACCGTAGCCTCCCAGGCACACGGGACCCTCGAAAAGACTGTACCCATTTCGGCGCCCGAGCCCCGAACTTCCCTCCCAACCCCATGGACCAAGGCTATAGCCCACCCGCCACGGCGACTATTTCAGCGCTTCTGCTGCTGGGCATGTCTTGCCATTTTAGGGCGAGCTTTTGACCGTAGCCTCCCAGGCTGAGGCACGAGGACCCTCGAAAAGGCTGTACCCATTTCCGGCCGAGCCCCAGAACATCCCTCCCAAACCCCAGCGGACCAAGGCTATAGCACCGGCCTCGGCGACTATTTCCGCAGCGTTGCTTGGGCATTTCTTGTCATTTAGGGTGGGCCTCGTAGCCTCCCACAGGGCACCACGATGACCCTCGAAAAGACTGTACCCATTTCCGGCGACCGAGCCCTAAACCCCTCCCCGGCCCCGCGGACCAAGGTTATAGCCCACCGGCCTCGGTCACTATTTCACAGCTGCTGCGTTTGGGCATTTTTGCCATTTAGGCGGGCCTTTGACCGTAGCCTCCCACTGGACACCACGAGGACCCTCGAAAAGAATGTACCCATTTCCGGCGACAAAACCCCTGCCCCTCCCAGCCCGGCGGACCAAAGGCAATAGCCCACGGCCTCGGTGACTATTTCACGCATTGCGCGCTGGGCATTTTGCCATTTTAGGGCAGGCCTCGACCGTAGCCTCCCGCGGACACCGAGGACCCTCGAAAGAATGTACCCATTTCCGATGACGGGCCGAAACCCCTCCCGGCCCACGCGGACCAAGGCTATAGGCCACCGGCCTCGGCGACTATTTCCTTGTGCGCTGGCCGCTGGGCATGTCTTGCCATTTTAGGGCGGGCTTCTGACGTAGCCTCCCTTTGGGCACACAGGACCCTCGAAAAGACTGCCATTTCCGGCCAGGCCCCGAACTTCCTCCCCAACCCAGCGGACCAAAGGCTATAGCCACCGGACCTCGGCAACGTTTCACTATGTGCTGGCGGGCATTTCTTTCTTTCCATTTAGGGCGGGCCTCGTACCGTAGCCTCCACCCAGGCACCACGAGGACCCTCGAAAAGAATGTACCCATTTCCGGCGCGGGCCCCAGAACTTCCTCCCCGACCACCGCGGACCAAATGCTATAGCCACGGCCTCGGTGACTATTTCCGCAACCGCTGCTGGGTATTTCTTGCCATTTTGGGCGGGGCTTCTGACCGTGGCCTCCCAGCTGGGCACCACGAGGACCCTCGAAAACATGTACCCATTTCCGTGACCAGGCCCCGAAACCCCTCCCAAGCCACGCGGACCAGGCTATAGCCCGGCCTCGGCGACTATTTCCGCAGCGCTGCGCCCGCTGGGCATGTCTTGCCATTTGGGGCGAGGCTTCTGACCGTAGCCTCACCCAGGCACCACGAGGACCCTCGAAAAGACTGTACCATTTCCGGCGTGAGCCCCGGAACTTCCCTCCCCACCACCGCGGACCAAATGCTATAGCCACCGGCCTCGGTGATTATTTCACAGCTTGGCAGCTGGGTATTTCTTGTCATTTAGGGGCGGGGCTTCGACCGTGGCCTCTGCCCAGGCACGAGGACCCTCGAAAGACTGTACCCATTTCAGCGACGGGCCCCGAAACCCCTCTCCAGCCCCTGGACCCAAGGCTATAGCCCACGGCCTCGGCGACTATTTCAGCGCTACGCGCTGGGCATGTCTTGCCATTTAGGGCAGGCTTCGCCGTAGCCTCCCAGGTACACAAGGACCCTCGAAAAGACTGTACCCATTTCCGGCCGAGCCTAGAACTTCCTCCCGGCCCGCGGACCAAAGGCTATAGCCAACGGCCTCGGTGACCATTTCACAGCGCTGCGCGCTGGGCATTTCTTGCCATTTGCTGCAGACCTCTGGCCGTAGCCTCCACTGGGGAACACGAGGACACTCGAAAAGGCACCCATTTCGGCCGAACCCCGAACCCCCTCCCCACCCCCGCGGACCAAAGGCTATAGACCACCGGCCTCGGCGACTGTTTCACGCGATGCGCCGCTGGGTATTTCTTGCCATTTTAGGGCAGGCTTCTGACCGTAGCCTCCCACTGGGCACACGAGGACCCTCGGAAAGACTGTACCCATTTCCGATGCCCAGAGCCCCCGAACCCCCCTCCCCAAGCCCCGCGGACCAAAGGCTATAGCCCTCCGGCCTCGGCGAGTATTTCACGCTTTTCTTGCGCTGGGTTTTTCGTATCATGTTAGGGCAGGCTTTTGGCGTAGCCTCCCAGGCACGAGGACCCTCGAAAAGGGCTGTACCACTTTCCGACACCCAGGCCCCGAGCGCCTCCTCGGCCAGCGGACCAAAGGATATAGCGCACGGCCTCGGCGACTATTTCACCTGCGCGCTGGGCATGTCTTGCCATTTAGGGCGGGGCTTCGTAGCCTCCCACAGGCACAAGTGGACCCTCGAAAAACTGTACCCATTTCCGGCGGCGGCCCGAGCCCCTCCCAGCCCCGCGGACCGGCCTATAGCCCCGCGGCCTCGGCGACTATTTCCTGAGCTGCGCGCTGGGCATTTCTTGTCATTTAGGGTGAGGCCTCTGGACCGTAGCCTCCCAGGGCACCACAATGACCCTCGAAAGACTGTACCCATTCCGACGGACCCAGGCCCCAGCCCCTCCCCGGCGCGGACCAAGGCTATAGGCCACCGGCCTCGGCGACTATTTCCGCGCTGCGCGGCCCAGGCATGTCTTCCCATTTTTGGGGCAGGCTTCTGTAGCCTCCCAGCCCCAGGCACGAGGACCCTCGAAAAGGCATACCCATTTCCGGCCCAGAGCCCAGAACTTCCCTCCCAACCCAGCGGACCGAGGCTATAGCCCACCGGCCTCGGCAACCGTTTCACGCTGCGCGCTGGGCATGTCTTGCCATTTTAGGGCGGGGCTTCGTACCGTAGCCTCCCAGCGGGACACGAGGACCCTCGAAAAGCTGTACCCATTTCCAGCGACCCGAGCCCCGAGAAACCCCTCCCCAACCCCACATGAACCAAGGCTATAGGCCACGGCCTCGGCGACTATTTCACGCGCTCGCCGCTGGGCATGTCTTGCCATTTAGGGCGGGCCTTTGACCGTAGCCTCACTGGACACGAGGACCCTCAAAAGAATGTACCCATTTCCGTGACCAAAAGCCCCGAAACCCCTCCCCAGCCCCCGGACCAAGCCTGGCCACCGGCCTCGGCGACTATTTCCTGACTGCGCCGCTGGGCATTTCTTGTCATTTTAGGGTAGGCCTCTGACCGTAGCCTACCACAGGGCACACGATGACCCTCGAAAAGAATGTACCCATTTCCGGCTGACGAGCCCTAAACCCCATCGACCCCGCGGACCAAAGGATATAGCCCACCGGCCTCGGTGACTATTTCTCGCGCTGCGCCGCTGGGCATTTTTTGCCATTTTAGGGCAGGCCTCTGACCGTAGCCTCCCACTGGACACACGAGGACCCTCGAAAAGAATGTACCCATTTCCGACGACCCGAGCCCCTAAACCCCCTCCCCAACCCCCGCGGACCAAAGGCTATAGCCCACCGGCCTCGGTGACTATTTCACGCGCTGCGCCGCTGGGCATTTCTTGTCATTTTAGGGTAGGCCTCTGACGTAGCCTCCCACTGGGCACCACGATGACCCTCGAAAGACTGTACCCATTTCCGTGACCAGGCCCCGAGCCCCCTCCCAGCCGCGGACCAAGGCTATAGGCCACCGGCCTCGGCGGCTATTTCGCAGCGCTGCGGCATGGGCATGTCTTGCCATTTTAGGGCAGGCTTGACCGTAGCCTCCCAGGCTACGAGGACCCTCGAAAAGACTGTACCCATTTCCGGCCCGAGCCCAGAACTTCCTCCCAACCTCCACGGACCAAAGGCTATAGCCACCGGCCTCGGCAGCCCGTTTCCGCAGCTCGCGCTGGGCATGTCTTGCCATTTTAGGGCAGGCTTGACGTAGCCTCCCCGCGGGACACGAGGACCCTCGAAAAGACTGTACCCATTTCCGATGACCAGAGCCCCCGAAACCCCCTCCCCAACCCACGCGAACCAAAGGCTATAGGCCACCGGCCTCGGCGACTATTTCACGCGCTACGCCGCTGGGCATTTTCTGCCATTTTAGGGCAGGCCTCTGACCGTAGCCTACCACTGGACACACGAGGACCCTCGAAAAGAATGTACCCATTTCCGACGACGGAGCCCCGAACTCCCCTCCCCAGCCCGGACCGAGGCTATAGCCACGGCCTCGGCGACTATTTCACTCGTTGCGCTGGGCATTTTACAATTTTAGGGCGGGCCTCGTAGTAGCCTCCCAGGCACACGAGGACCCTCGAAAAGGTGCCATTTCCGGCGACGAGGCCTCGAAACACCCCTCCCGACTCGCGGACCAAGGCTATAGCCCGCGGCCTCGGTGACTATTTCCTGTGACGCTGCGCTGGGCATTTCTTGTCATTTTCGGCAGGCTTTTGAGCGTAGCCTCACTTGGGAACACGAGGACCCTCGAAAGGCTGTACCCATTTTCGATGGACGGAACCCTAACCCCCTCCCAGGACCTCCAGCGGACCAAAGGCTATAGCCCACGGCCTCGTGACTATTTCAGCTGCTTCTGCCATTTTAGGGCAGGCCTCTCACCGTAGTCTCCCACTGGGCATACGAGGACCCTCGAAGAGACTGTACCCATTTTCGACGACCAGAGCCCCCGAAACCCCCGATCCAACCCCCGCGAACCAAAGGCTATAGCCCACCGGCCTCGGTGACTATTTCCCGCGCTGCGCCGCAGGGCATTTCTTGCCATTTTATGGCAGGCCTCTGACCGTAGCCTCCCACTGGGTACACGAGGACCTTCGAAAAGACTGTACCCATTTCGGACGCCCAGAGCCCCCGAACTCCCCTCCCCAACCCTCGCGGACCAAAGGCTATAGCCCACCGGCCTCAGCGACTATTTCCTGTGCTTGTTGCGCCAGGCATGTCTTGTCATTTAAGGCGGGCTTGACCGTAGCCTCCCCAGGCACACGAGGACCCTCGAAAAGTCTGTACCCATTTCCGGCGACGAGCCCAAAACCCCCACCCCGGCCCCAGCGGACCAAAGGCTATACCCACGGCCTCGGGGACTATTTCCCATTCTTGCGCCCTGGGCATTTCTTGTCATTTAGGGCAGGCCTCGACCGTAGCCTCGCAGGGCACATGAAGACCCTCAAGAGCTGTACCCATTTCCGGCCTCCCCATCCCAGCGGACCAAGGCTATAGCCCGCGGCCTCGATGACTATTTCCCGCTGCGCGCTGGGCATTTCTTGCCATTTTAGGGCGAGCCTCGGCCGTAGCCTCCCCAGGCACCACGAGGACCCTCGAAAAGGCATACCCATTTCCGGCGACGAGCCCTCGAAACACCCTCCCGACTCCCGCGGACCAAGGCTATAGCCCACCGGCCTCGGGGACTATTTCCCATTTTGCAGCGCCCAGGCATTTCTTGTCATTTAGGGCGGGGCCTCGACCGTAGCCTCCCAGGGCACATGAAGACCCTCAGGCTGTACCCATTTCCATGGCGCCTCCCCATCCCCGCGGACCAAGGCTATAGCCCACCGGCCTCGGTGACTATTTCCGTGACTGCCTGAGCATTTCTTGCCATTTAAGGGCGGGCCTCGACCGTAGCCTCCCAGAGCTACGAGGACCCTAAAAATGTACCCATTCGGCGCCCGAGCCCCGAGCGCCCCCGACCCCAGCGGACCAAGGCTAGCCCACCGGCCTCGGCGACTATTTCAGCTGCGCGTAGTCATTCTTGCCATTTTAGGGCAGGGCTGACCGTAGCCTCCCTGGGCACACAAGGACCACAAAAGGACTGTACCCATTTCGGCAGAGCCCCGAAACCCCTCCCGACCCCAGCGGGCCAGGCTATAGCCCACGGCATCGGTGACTATTTCCAGCAGCTGCGCGCTGGGCATGTCTTGTCATTTAGGGCAGGCCTCGACCGTAGTAGCCTCCAGGGGCACGAAGACCCTCGAAAAGGCTGTACCCATTTCCGGCGCCCTCCCCGGCGGACCAAAGGCTATAGCCGCGGCCTCGGTGACTATTTCCCGTCTTTTGACGGCTGGGCATTTCTTGCCATTTGGCGGGACTCGACCGTAACCTCCCACTGGGTACGAGGACCCCGAAAAGACTGTCGCATTTAGGATGCCCGAGCCCCGACGCCTCCCGACCCCGTGGACCAAGGCTATAGCCCACCGGCCTCGGTGACTATTTCGCTGCGCCCGGCTGGGTATGTCTTGCCATTTTAGGGCGGGGCTTATTGTAACCTCACTTGGGCACCGAGGACCCTCGAAAAGACGTACCCATTTCCGGCGACGAGCCTCCTAAACCCCCTCCCCGACCCCCGCGGACCAAGGCTATAGCCCACGCCTCGGTGACTATTTGTGTATTCTGCTGGGCATTCTTGCCATTTTAGGCGGGCTTCGACCGTAGCCTCCCCCTGGGCACCACGAGGACCCTCGAAAAGCTATGCCATTTTTCGTGACGAGCCCTAAACCCCCTCCCACCCCCCGGACCAAGGCTATAGCCCACCGGCCTCGGCGACTATTTCACTTGTGACTGGCGGGGCATTTCTTGCCATTTTAGGGCAGGCCTGACCGTAGCCTCCCCTTTGGGGAGCGAGGATCCTTGAAAGACTCTACCCATTTCCGACAGGCCCCAGGCGCCCTCCCGGCCCCAGCGGGCCAAGGCTATAGCCCACCGGCCTCGGCGACTATTTCACGCCTTTTGCGCGGGGCATTTCTTGCCATTTAGGGCAGGCCTCTGACCGTAGCCTCGCACTGGGGACCGAGGACCCTCGAAAGACTGTATGCCCATTCGGACGCCCAGGCCCGACGCCCTCCCGACCCCGTGGACCAAGGCTATAGCCCACGGCCTCGGTGACTATTTCATCTTGCTTTGCGCGCTAAAGCATGTTCTGCCATTTTAGGGCGGGCTTCTGACCGTAACCTCCCACTGGGCACCACGAGGACCCTCGAAAAGGCATGCCATTTCCGGCTGACCCAGGCCCGAAACCCCACCCGTCCCAGCGGACCAGGCTATACCCACGGCCTCGGTGACTATTTCCCGCCTTTCGCTGAGCATTTCTTATCATTTAAGGCAGGCCTCGACGTAGCCTCCGCGGGGCACGAGACCCTCAGACTGTACCCATTTCAGCCTCCCCATCCCAGCGGACCAAAGGCTATAGCCCGTGGCCTCGGTGACTATTTCTGCGCTGCGCGCTGGGCATTTCTTGCCATTTTAGGGCGGGGCCTCGACCGTAGCCTCCCCAGGCACGAGGACCACAAAAGGCTGTACCCATTCGGCCGAGCCCCGAGCGCCCCCACCCCGCGGACCAGGCTATAGCCCAGCCTCGGCGACTATTTCCAGCTGCGCTTGTGGGCATTCTTGCCATTTTAGGGCAGGCCGTGACGTAGCCTCCCTTTGGGCACACAAGGACCCTAAAAACTGTACCCATTTCGGCGCCCGGGCGAAACCCCTCCCGGCCCCAGCGGGCCAGGCTATAGCCCACGACCTCGATGACTATTTCCGCGCTGCGCTGGGCATGTCTTGCCATTTAGGGCAGGCCTCGACCGTAGCCTCCCCACCACGAAGACCCTCGAAAAGACTGTACCCATTTCAGCGCCCTCCCCAACCCCGCGGACCAAAGGCTATAGCCCGCGGCCTCGGTGACTATTTCCCGTCTTTGCGCCGCTGGGCATTTCTTGCCATTTTAGGCGGGACTCGGACCGTAGCCTCCCAGGTACACGAGGACCCCGAAAAATGTCGCATTTCGGATGCGGGCCCCGAGCGCCCCTCCCGGCCCCGTGGACCAAAGGCTATAGCCCACCGGCCTCGGTGACTATTTCACGCGCTGCGCCGCTGGGTATGTCTTGCCATTTTAGGGAAGGCTTCTGACCGTAGCCTCCCACTGGGCACACGAGGACCCTCGAAAAGACTGTACCCATTTCCGACTACCATAGCCTCCTAAACCCCCTCCCCAACCGCCGCGGACCAAAGGCTATAGCCCACCTGCCTCGGTGACTATTTGACGCGCTGCGCTGCTGGGCATTTCTTGCCATTTTAGGGCAGGCTTCTGACCGTAGCCTCCCACTGGGCACACGAGGACCCTCGAAAAGACTGTACCCATTTCGTGACGAGAACCCCTAAACCCCTCCCTGCCCCGCGGACCAAAGGCTATAGCCCACCGGCCTCGGCGACTATTTCACCTTCTTGGCAGGCATTTCTTGCCATTTAGGGCAGGCCCACGACCGTAGCCTCCCGCAGGAGCGAGGATCATGAAAGACTCTACCCATTTCCGACACCAGGCCCCGACGCCTCCCCGGCCCCGGGCCAAAGGCTATAGCCCACCGGCCTCGGCGACTATTTCACGCCTTTTGCGCTGGGCATTTCTTGCCATTTAAGGGCAGGCCTCGGCCGTAGCCTCCCACTAGGTGAGCGAGGACCCTCGAAAAAGCTGTACCCATTTGGACGCCCAGGCCCCGACGCCCTCCCCGGCCCCGTGGACCAAGGCTATAGCCCACGGCCTCGGTGACTATTTCCGCAGCTGCGCCGCTAGGCATGTTCTGCCATTTTAGGCGGGCTTGACCGTAGCCTCCCGCGGGCTGCAGCGACCACAAAAGGCATGCCCATTTCGGCGAGCCCGGCGCCCCCGGCCCAGCGGGCCAAAGGCTATAGCCACCGGCCTCGTGACTATTTCGGTATTGCGCCGCTGGGCATGTCTTGTCATTTTAGGGCAGGCCTCTGACCGTAGCCTCCCACAGGGCACACGAAGACCCTCGAAAAGACTGTACCCATTTCCGACGCCCCTCCCCAACCCCCGCGGACCAAAGGCTATAGCCCACCGGCCTCGGTGACTATTTCCCGTGCTGCGCCGCTGGGCATTTCTTGCCATTTTAGGCAGGACTCTGACCGTAGCCTCCCACTGGGTACACGAGGACCCCCGAAAAGACTGTACGCATTTCCGACGAACTTCCTCCCGACCCCAGCGGACCGTGCTATAGCCCACCGGCCTCGGTGACTATTTCACGCACTGCGCCGCTGGGCATTTCTTGTCATTTTAGGGTAGGCCTCTGACCGTAGCCTCCCACGGGGCACACGATGACCCTAGAAAAGACTGTACCCATTTCCGACGACAAGAGCCCCCTAAACCGCCTCCCCAACCCCCGCGGACCAAAGGCTATAGCCCACCGGCCTCGGTGACTATTTCACGCGCTGCGCCGCTGGGCATGTCTTGCCATTTTAGGGCAGGCTTCTGACCGTAGCCTCCCACTGGGCACACGAGGACCCTCGGCACTGTGCCATTTCCGGCGGCCGGGCCGAAACCCCCCTCCCAGCCCACAGCGGACCAAAGGCTATGGGCCACCCGGCCTCGGCGACTATTTCACCGCTACGCCCTGGCATGTCTTGCAATTTTAGCGCAGGCTTCTGACCGTAGCCTCCCGAAGCACATGAGACCCTCGAAAAGGCTGTACCCATTTCCGGCGCGAGCCCCGAACTACCCTCGACCCCCGGACCCAAAGGCTATAGCCCACCGGCCTCGGCGACTATTTCGCAGCTGCGCGCTGGGTATTCTTGTCATTTTAGGGCAGGCCTCTGACCGTAGCCTCCCACGGGGCACACGATGACCCTCGAAAAGACTGTACCCATTTCCGACGACCCTCCCCAACCCCCGCGGACCAAAGGCTATAGCCCACCGGCCTCGGTGACTATTTCACGCGCTGCGCCGCTGGGCAAGACTTGCCAGTTTAGGGCAGGCCTCTGACGTACCCTCCCCGCTGGACATACGAGGACCCTCGAAAGCTGTACCCATTCCGTGACGACGGGCCCCGAAACCCCTCCCGGCCCACGCGGACCAAACGCTATAGGCCACCGGCCTCGGCGACTATTTCACGCGCTACGCCGCTGGGCATGTCTAGCCATTTTAGGGCAGGCTTCTGACCGTAGCCTCCCACTGGGCACACGAGGACCCTCGAAAAGGCTGTACCCATTTCCGACGCCCAGAGCCCCAGAACTTCCCTCCCAAACCCCTGCGGACCAAAGGCTATAGCCCACCGGCCTCGGCGACTATTTCACGCGCTGCGCCGCTGGGCATTTCTTGTCATTTTAGGGTAGGCCTCTGACCGTAGCCTCCCACGGGGCACACGATGACCCTCGAAAAGATTGTACCCATTTCGGCAGCCCCCAAACCCTCCCAGCCCCAGCGGACCAAAGGCTATGGCCCACGGCCTCGGTGACTATTTCACGCAGCTGCGCCGCTGGGAATTTTGCCATTTAAGGGAGCCTCGACCGTAACCTCCAGGCACGGGACCCTCGAAAAGCATGTACCCAATTCGGCGCCGAGCCCGAACTTCCCTCCCCGACCCCGCGGACCAAAAGGCTATAGCACACAGGCCTCGGCTACTATTTCACGCGCGTCGCCGCTGGGCATGTCTTGCCTTTTAGGGCAGGCTTTTGACCGTAACCTCCCAGGCACACGAGGACCCTCGAAAAGGCTGTACCATTTCCGGCCCGAGCCCCAGAACATCCCTCCCACCCCAGCGGACCAAGGCTATAGCCCACGGCCTCGGCGACTATTTCCGCAGCTGCGCGCGCTGGGCATTTCTTGTCATTTAGGGTAGGCCTGTGACCGTAGCCTCCCACGGGCACACGATGACCCTCGAAAAGGCTGTACCCATTTCCGATGACGAGCCCCTAAACCCCTCCCGACCCCGCGGACCGAGGTTATAGCCACCGGCCTCGGTCACTATTTCCGCAGCTGCGCTGGGCATTTTGCCATTTTAGGCGGGCCTTTGACCGTAGCCTCCACAGGGCACCGATGACCCTCGAAAAGCCACCCATTTCCGGCGACCGAGCCCCTAAGCCCCTTCCCCCAGCGGACCAAGGTTATAGCCCACCGGCCTCGGTCACTATTTCTGCAGCTGCGCGGCTGGGCATTTTGCCATTTAGGGCAGGCCTTTGACCGTAGCCTCCCAGGCACACGGGACCCTCGAAAAGACTGTACCCATTTCCGGCGCCCGGGCCCCGAACTTCCCTCCCCGGCCCAGCGGACCAAAGGCTATAGCCCACCGGCCTCGGCAACGTTTCACCATGCTGCGCTGGGCATTTCTTTCCATTTAGGCGGGCCTCGACCGCAGCCTCAGCCCAGGCTGGCACCGAAAGAATGTACCCATTTCCGGCGAGCCCCGAACTTCCCTCCCACCACCGCGGACCGTCTGTAGCCCGCGGCCTCGGTGACTATTTCCGCGCTTCACTGGGTATTTCTTGCCATTTTAGGGCGGGCTTCGACCGTGGCCTCCCAGAGGCACGAGGACCCTCGAGAAAACACTGTACCCATTTCCGGCGACGGGCCCCGAAACCCCTCCCAAGCCACAGCGGACCAAAGGCTATAGCCACCGGCCTCGGCGACTATTTCCAGCTGCGCGCTGGGCATGTCTTGCCATTTAGGGCAGGCTTGACCGTAGCCTCCCAGCAGGCACCACGAGACCCTCGAAAAGCTGTACCCATTTCCGGCCGAGCCCCGAACTTCCCTCCCCAGCCACCGCGGACCAAATCTGCATAGCCCACCGGCCTCGGTGACTATTTCAGCGCTTCGCGCTGGGTATTTCTTGTCATTTTAGGGCGGGCTTCTGACGTGGCCTCCCCAGGCACCGAGGACCCTCGAAAATGCCATTTCCGACGACCAGGCCCGAAACCCCTCCCAGCCCAGCGGACCAAAGGCTATAGCCACGGCCTTGGCGACTATTTCGCAGCGCTTCGCGCTGGGCATGTCTTGCCATTTTAGGGCGAGCTTCGTAGTAGCCTCCTGGGCACACGAGGACCCTCGAAAAATGTACCCATTTCGGCGGCGAGCCCGAACTTCCCTCCCCGCCCCACGGACCAAAGGCTATAGCCCACCGGCCTCGGCAGCGTTTCACGCGCTGCGCGCTGGGCATGTCTTGCCATTTAGGCGAGCTTCGGCCGTAGCCTCCCCGCGGGACACGAGGACCCTCGAAAAGACTGTACCCATTTCCGACGACCAGAGCCCCCGAAACCCCCTCCCCAACCCACGCGAACCAAAGGCTATAGGCCACCGGCCTCGGCGACTATTTCACGCGCTACGCCGCTGGGCATGTCTTGCCATTTTAGGGCAGGCCTTTGACCGTAGCCTCCCACTGGACACACGAGGACCCTCAAAAAGAATGTACCCATTTCCGACGACCAGAGCCCCCGAAACCCCTCGGCCCACGCGGACCAGGCTGGGCCACCGGCCTCGTCGACTATTTCACGCTCTGCGCGGCTGGGCATGTCTTGCCTTTTTAGGGCTGGCTTCTGTCCGTAAGCCTCCCAGGGCACCGAGGACCCTCGAAAGACTGTGCCATTTCCGGCCCGGCCCCGAACTTCCCTCCCCAGCCCCCACGGACCAAGGCTATAGCCCACCGGCCTCGGCAACGTTTCCCGCTGCGCTGGGCATGTCTTGCCATTTAGGGCGAGGCTTACGTCCGTAGCCTCCCAGGGACACGAGGACCCTCGAAAGGCTGTACCCATTTCCGTGACAGGCCCCAACCCCCCAACCCAGCCACGCGAACCAAAGGCTATAGGCCGGCCTCGGCCTATTTGTCTTGCCATTTTAGGGCAGGCCTTTGACCGTAGCCTCCCACTGGACACACGAGGACCCTCAAAAAGAATGTACCCATTTCCGACGACCAGAGCCCCCGAAACCCCCTCCCCAACCCCCGCGGACCAAAGCCTATAGCCCACCGGCCTCGGCGACTATTTCCTGACTGCGCTTGTTGGGCATTTCTTGTCATTTGGTGAGCCTCGGCCGTAGCCTACCACAGGGGCTACGATGACCCTCGAAAAGACTGTACCCATTTCCGGACGAGCCTAACCCCTCCCCAGCGGACCAAGGATATAGCCCACGGCCTCGGTGACTATTTCTCGCTTGCTTGGCCAGGCATTTTTGCCATTTTAGGGGCAGGCCTCGACCGTAGCCTCCCCGCTGGACACCACGAGGACCCTCGAAAGAATGTACCCATTTCCGGCGACGAGCCCTAAACCCCTCCCCAACCCCAGCGGACCAAAGGCTATAGCCCACCGGCCTCGGTGACTATTTCCTGAGCTGCGCTTGTGGGCATTTCTTGTCATTTTAGGGTGAGCCTCGTAGCCTCCACAGGGCACCGATGACCCTCGAAAGACTGTACCCATTTCCCGGCAGGCCCGAAACCCCTCCCAGCCACGCGGACCAAAGGCTATAGGCCACCGGCCTCGGCGAGTATTTCACGCGCTGCGCCGCTGGGCATGTCTTGCCATTTTAGGGCAGTCTTCTGAGTAGCCTCCCCAGGCTGCGAGGACCCTCGAAAAGGCATGTACCCATTTCCGGCGAGCCCCGAACTTCCCTCCCAACCCCACGGACCACAGGCTATAGCCCACCGGCATCGGCGACTATTTCCCGCGCTGCGCCGCTGGGTATTTCTTGCCATTTTAGGGCATGCTTCTGACCGTAGCCTCCCACGGGGCACACGATGACCCTCGAAAAGACTGTACCCATTTCGGCGACGAGCCCTAAACCCCTCCCGAACCCCAGCGGACCAAAGGCTATAGCCCACCGGCCTCGGTGACTATTTCACCTTTGACTGCGCTTTGGGCATGTCTTGCCATTTTAGGCGGCCTTTGGACCGTAACCTCCCCTTGGACACCGAGGACCCTCAAAGAATGTACCCATTTCCGGACCCAGGCCGAAACCCCCTCCCCAACCCCGCGGACCAGGCTATAGCCCACCGGCCTCGGCGACTATTTCCGCAGCTGCGCGCTGGGCATGTCTTGCCATTTTGGGCGGGCTTCTGACCCGTAGCCTCCGCTGCGCACATGAGGACCCTCGAAAAGACATGCCATTTCCGGCCTAGAGCCCGAACTTCCCTCCCAACTCCCGCGGACCAAATGCTATAGCCCACCGGCCTCGGAGACTATTTCACCTTGTAGCGCGCTGAGTATTTCTTGCTATTTTAGGCGGGCTTACGATCGTAGCCTCCCACTTGGGTACCGAGGACCCTCGAAAAGCGTGCCATTTTCGATGACGGAACCCCTAAACCCCCTCCCCAGCGCCGCGGACCAAGGATATATCCCTCGGCCTCGAGGACTATTTCACGCTGCGCGGCTGGGCATTTTCTGCCATTTTAGGGCGGGCCTCGGCCGTAGCCTACCACTGCTGGACACGAGGACCCTCGAAAGAATGTACCCATTTCCGACTACGAGCCCCGAACTCCCTCCCCGGCCCCGCGGACCAAAGGCTATAGCCCACCGGCCTCGGCGACTATTTCACTCGTTCGCGGGCATTTTTGCAATTTTAAGGCGGGCCTCGACCGTAGCCTCCCCAGGCACACGAGGACCCTCGAAAAGGCATGTACCCATTTCCGGCGGCCAGGCCCTCGAAACACCCTCCCGACTCCAGCGGACCAGGCTATAGCCACGGCCTCGGTGACTATTTCGCAGCTGGCGGCTGGGCATTTCTTGTCATTTCTGGCGGGCTTTTGAGCGTAGCCTCACTGGGCACCACGAGGACCCTCGAAAAGTACCCATTTCGATGACGAACCCCCCTACACCCCCCCTCCCGACCTCCAGCGGACCAAAGGCTATAGCCCACCGGCCTCGATGACTATTTCACGCAGCTGATTCTTGGGCATTTTGCCATTTAGGCGGGCCTCTCACCGTAGTCTCCCACTTTGGGCATCTGAGGACCCTCGAAGGCCATGCCATTTTCGACTGACAGGCCCGAAACCCATATCAACCCCGCAGACCAAAGGCTATAGCCACCGGCCTCGGTGACTATTTCCCGGCTGCGAGCATTTCTTGCCATTTTATGGCAGGCCTCTGACCGTAGCCTCACTTTGGGTACCACGAGGACCCTCGAAAGAATGTACCCATTTCGGCGACGAGCCCCTAAACCCCTCCCAACCCCGCGGACCAGGCTATAGCCCACCGGCCTCGGTGACTATTTCCTGACTGCGCGCTGGGCATTTCTTGTCATTTAGGGTAGGCCTCGTAGTAGCCTCCCCACGGGGCTGCGATGACCCTCGAAAAGACTGTACCATTTCCGGACCAGGCGAAACCCCCTCCCCAACCCACGCGGACCAAAGGCTATAGGCCACCGGCCTCGGCGAGTATTTCACGCGCTGCGCCGCTGGGCATGTCTTGCCATTTTAGGGCAGGCTTCTGACCGTAGCCTCCCACTGGGCACACGAGGACCCTCGAAAAGACTGTACCCATTTCCGACGCCCAGAGCCCCAGAACTTCCCTCCCCAACCCCCACGGACCAAAGGCTATAGCCCACCGGCATCGGCGACTATTTCACGCGCTGCGCCGCTGGGTATTTCTTGCCATTTTAGGGCATGCTTCTGACCGTAGCCTCCCACGGGGCACACGATGACCCTCGAAAAGACTGTACCCATTTCTGACGACCAGAGCCCCCTAAACCCCCTCCCAAACCCCCGCGGACCAAAGGCTATAGCCCACCGGCCTCGGTGACTATTTCACGCGCTGCGCCGCTGGGCATGTCTTGCCATTTTAGGGCAGGCCTTTGACCGTAGCCTCCCACTGGACACACGAGGACCCTCAAAAAGAATGTACCCATTTCCGACGACCAGAGCCCCGGAAACCCCCTCCCCAACCCCCGCGGACCAAAGGCTATAGCCCACCGGCCTCGGCGACTATTTCACGCGCTGCGCCGCTGGGCATGTCTTGCCATTTTTGGGCAGGCTTCTGACCGTAGCCTCCCACTGCGCACATGAGGACCCTCGAAAAGACTGTACCCATTTCCGACGCCTAGAGCCCCAGAACTTCCCTCCCCAACCCCCGCGGACCAAATGCTATAGCCCACCGGCCTCGGTGACTATTTCACGCGCAGCGCCGCTGGGTATTTCTTGCTATTTTAGGGCAGGCTTCTGATCGTAGCCTCCTTTGGGTACCACGAGGACCCTCGAAAGACTGTACCCATTTTCGATGACGAACCCCTAAGCCCCTCCCAGCGCCCGCGGACCGAGGATATATCCTCCGGCCTCGGGGACTATTTCACCTTATTTGCTGCTGCTGGCGGGCATTTTCTGCCATTTTAGGGCAGGCCTCTGACCGTAGCCTACCACTGGACACACGAGGACCCTCGAAAAGAATGTACCCATTTCCGACTACCAGAGCCCCCGAACTCCCCTCCCCAACCCCCGCGGACCAAAGGCTATAGCCCACCGGCCTCAGCGACTATTTCACTCGTTGCGCCGCTGGGCATTTTTTGCAATTTTAGGGCAGGCCTCTGACCGTAGCCTCCCACTGGGCACACGAGGACCCTCGAAAAGACTGTACCCATTTCCGACGACCAGAGCCCCCGAAACACCCTCCCCAACTCCCGCGGACCAAAGGCTATAGCCCACCGGCCTCGGTGACTATTTCACCGCAGCTGCGCGCTGGCATTTCTTGTCATTTCTGGCGGGCTTTGAACGTAGCCTCCGACTGGGCACATGAGGACCCTCGAAAAGACTGTACCCATTTTCGATGACCAGAGCCCCCTAAACCCCCCTCCCCGACCTCCGCGGACCAAAGGCTATAGCCCACCGGCCTCAGTGACTATTTCACGCGCTGCGCTGCTGGGCATTTTTTGCCATTTTAGGGCAGGCCTCTCACCGTAGTCTCCCACTGGGCATACGAGGACCCTCGAAGAGACTGTACCCATTTTCGGCCCAGGCCCCAGGCCCCGATCCAACCCCATGAACCAAGGCTATAGCCCACCGGCTCGTGACTATTTCCAGCTGCGCGCGAGCATTTCTTGCCATTTTATGGCGGGCCTCGACCGTAGACTCCCACTGGGTACACGAGGACCTTCGAAAAGACTGTACCCATTTCGGACGCCCAGAGCCCCCGAACTCCCCTCCCCAACCCTCGCGGACCAAAGGCTATAGCCCACCGGCCTCAGCGACTATTTCACGCGCTGCGCCGCTGGGCATGTCTTGTCATTTTAGGGCAGGCTTCTGACCGTAGCCTCCCACTGGGCACACGAGGACCCTCGAAAAGTCTGTACCCATTTCCGACGACCAGAGCCCCTGAAACCCCCACCCCATCCCCCGCGGACCAAAGGCTATACCCCACCGGCCTCAGTGACTATTTCGCTTCTTGCGCTGGGCATTTCTTGCCATTTAGGGCAGGCCTCGACCGTAGCCTCCCAGGCACCGAGGACCACTAAAAGACTGTACCCATTCGGCGCAGGCCCCGGCGCCCCAACCCAGCGGACCAAAAGGCTATAGCCCGACCTCGGCGACTATTTCCAGCAGCTGCGCGCTGGTCATTCTTGCCATTTTAGGGCGGGCCGTGGACCGTAGCCTCCCCAGGCACACAAGGACCTAAAGGCATGCCCATTTCGGCAGGCCGAAACCCCTCCCGACCCCAGCGGGCCAAGGCTATAGCCCACCGGCCTCGATGACTATTTCCAGCTGCTGGGCATATCTTGTCATTTTAAGGCGAGCCTCGACAATAACCTCCCCGGGGCACGAAGACCCTCGAAAAGGCATGTACCCATTTCGCGCCCTCCCGGCCCCAGCGGACCAAAAGGCTATAGCCCACGGCCTCGGTGACTATTTCCGTGCTGCGCTGGGCATTTCTTGCCATTTTAGGCGGGACTCGACCGTAAGCCTCCCAGGTACCACGAGGACCCCGAAAAGACTGCCGCATTTCGGATGCAGAGCCCCGAGCGCCCTCCCCGACCCGTGGACCGAGGCTATAGCCCACCGGCCTCGGTGGCTATTTCACCGCTGCGCTGTATGTCTTGCCATTTAGGGCAGGCTTCTGACCGTAAGCCTCAGCTGGGCACGAGGACCCTCGAAAAGAGCACCCATTTCCGGCGACCCGGAGCCTCTAAACCCCTCCCCGACCGCCCGCGGACCAAAGGCAGCCCACCCCTCGGTGACTATTTGGCCTTGTCTGTATTGCTGGCATTCTTGCCATTTTAGGGCAGGCTTCTGGACCGTAAGCCTCCCCTTTGGGCTACGAGGACCCTCGAAAGTCTGTACCATTTCCGACGACCAGGCCCCAAACCCCACCCGTCCCAGCGGACCAAAGGCTATACCCACCGGCCTCGGGGACTATTTCCCGCCTTTGCGCGCTGGGCATTTCTTGCCATTTTAGGGCGGGGCTTCGACCGTAGCCTCCCAGCACACGAGGACCCTCGAAAAGACTGCCATTTCCGACTGACGAGGCCCCTAAACCCCTCCCACTGCCCCAGCGGACCAAGGCTATAGCCCACCGGCCTCGGCGACTATTTCCGCAGCGCTGCGCGGCTGAGCATTTCTTGCCATTTTAGGGCAGGCCTGACGTAGCCTCCCACTGAGCGAGGATCGCGAAAGACTCTACCATTTCCGACGCAGGCCCCGACGCCTCCCGGCCCCAGCGGGCCAGGCTATAGCCCACGGCCTCGGCGACTATTTCACGCCTGCGCTGAGCATTTCTTGCCATTTAGGGCAGGCCTCTGACCGTAGCCTCGCACTAGGTACCACGAGGACCCTCGAAAAATGTACCCATTTCGGACGCCCAGGCCCCGAGCGCCCCTCCCGACCCCGTGGACCAAGGCTATAGCCCACGGCCTCGGTGACTATTTCAAGCGCTGCGCCGCTGAGCATGTTCTGCCATTTAGGGCGGGCTTCTGACCGTAACCTCCCAGGCACGAGGACCCTCGAAAAGACTGTACCCATTCCGGCGACGGGCCGAAACCCCACCCGTCCCGGTAACCAAGGCTATACCCCACGGCCTCGGTGACTATTTCCGCCTGCGCTGAGGCATTTCTTGTCATTTTAGGCAGGCCTCGGCCGTAGCCTCCCCAGGGCACGAAGACCCTCAAAAAGGCCTGTACCCATTTCGGCCGCGCCTCCCATCCCCGGCGGACCAAGGCTATAGCCACGCGGCCTCGATGACTATTTCACCTGCGCAGCTGGGCATTTCTTGCCATTTTAGGGCGGGCCTCGACCCGTAACCTCCCACCAGGCACCACGAGGACCTAAAAACATGCCATTTCGGCGCCCAGGCCCCGACGCCCCCCCGACCCCGCGGACCAGGCTATAGCCCACGGCCTCGGCGACTATTTCCATGTGACTGCTGGTCATTTCTTGCCATTTTAGGGCGGGCCCTGACCGTAGCCTCCAGGCACACAGGACCCTAAAAGGCGCCCATTTCGGCCCAGGCCCGAAACCCCTCCCGGCCCCGCGGGCCAAAGGCTATAGCCCGCGGCCTCGGTGACTATTTCCAGCTGCGCCGCTGGGCATGTCTTGTCATTTAAGGCGAGGCCTCGTAGTAGCCTCCCAGGGCACCGAAGACCCTCGAAAAATTGTACCCATTTCGGCGCCTCCCCAACCCCAGCGGACCAAGGCTATAGCCCACCGGCCTCGGTGACTATTTCCCGTCTTTGCGCCGCTGGGCATTTCTTGCCATTTTAAGCGGGACTCGACCGTAAGCCTCCCACTTTGGGTACCACGAGGACCCCGAAAAAAGGCATGTCGCATTTCGGATGCCCAGCCCCCCGCCCCTCCCACCCCGTGGACCAAAGGCTATAGCCCACCGGCCTCGGTGACTATTTCCTGCGCCCGGCTGGGTATGTCTTGCCATTTTAGGCGGGGCTTCGACCGTAGCCTCCCTTTGGGCTACGAGGACCCTCGAAAAGACTGTACCCATTTCCGGCGACCCGAGCCTCTAAACCCCTCCCCGACCGCCCGCGGACCAAAGGCTATAGCCCACGGCCTCGGTGACTATTTGTGTAGCGCTCTGCTGGGCATTCTTTCCATTTTAAGGCGGGCTTGACCGTAGCCTCCAGGCACGAGGACCCTCGAAAAATGTACCCATTTTTTGACGAGCCCTAAGCCCCTCCCACCCCCTTGGACCAAGGCTATAGCCCACGGCCTCGGCGACTATTTGACGCTATGACTGCTTTGGGCATTCTTGCCATTTTAGGGGCGCTTACCGTAGCCTCCCGGCTGGGCACCGAGGACCCTTGAAAAAGCTGTACCCATTTTCGTGACGAGCCCTAAACCCCTCCCACCCCGCGGACCGAGGCTATAGCCGCCGTCCTCGGCGACTATTTCACAGCTGCGCGCTGGGCATTTCTTGCCATTTTAGGGCAGGCCCTGACCGTAGCCTCCAGGAGCGAGGATCCGAAAGACTCTACCCATTTCCGACACCCAGAGCCCCCGAACGCCCCTCCCCAACCCCCGCGGGCCAAAGGCTATAGCCCACCGGCCTCGGCGACTATTTCACGCGCTGCGCCGCTGGGCATTTCTTGCCATTTTAGGGCAGGCCTCGGACCGTAGCCTCCCACTAGGTACACGAGGACCCTCGAAAAGACTGTACCCATTTCGGACGCCCAGAGCCCCGAGCGCCTCCCCGGCCCCGTGGACAAAGGCTATAGCCCGGCCTCGGTGACTATTTCAAGCGCTGCGCCGCTAGGCATGTTCTGCCATTTTAGGGCAGGCTTCTGACCGTAGCCTCCCACGCTGGGCTACGAGGACCCTCGAAAAGCTGTGCCCATTTCCGGCGACCAGGCCGAAACCCCACCCGTCCCCGCGGACCAAAGGCTATACCCACCGGCCTCGGTGACTATTTCCCGCGCTGCGCTGGCATTCTTGTCATTTTAGGGCAGGCCTCTGACCGTAGCCTCCCCGGGCACCACGAAGACCCTCGAAAAGGCTGTACCCATTTCCGGCCTCCTCCCGACCCGCGGACCAAAGGCTATAGCCCACCGGCCTCGACGACTATTTCCCGCGCTGCGCCGCTGGGCATTTCTTGCCATTTTAGGGCAGGCTTCTGACCGTAGCCTCCCACTGGGCACACGAGGACCCTCGAAAAGACTGTACCCATTTCAGGCGCCTCCCGTCCCCAGCGGACCCAAGGCTATAGCCCGCGGCCTCGATGACTATTTCTGCGCTTGCGCTGGCATTTCTTGCCATTTTAGGGCGGGCCTCGACCGTAGCCTCCCACTAGGTACACGAGGACCTCGAAAAAATGTACCCATTCGGGCCTTGAGCCCCGAGCGCCCTCCCGACCCCGTGGACCAAAGGCTGCAGCCCACCGGCCTCGGTGACTATTTCATCTGCTGCGCGCTTCAGGCATGTTCTGCCATTTAGGGCAGGCTTCGACCGTAGCCTCCCAGGCACCACGAGGACCCTCGAAAAGGCATACCCATTTCCGGCGACCAGGCCGAAACCCCACCCGTCCCAGCGGACCAACGGCTATACCCCACCGGCCTCGGTGACTATTTCCCGCGCTGCGCCGCTGGGCATTTCTTGCCATTTTAGGGCAGGCCTCTGACCGTAGCCTCCCACTGGGCACACGAGGACCCTCGAAAAGACTGTACCCATTTCCGACGCGCCTCCCCAACCCCCGCGGACCAAAGGCTATAGCCCACCGGCCTCGGTGACTATTTCCACGATGCTGCGCCATTTGGGCATTCTTGCCATTTTAGCGCGACTACGACCGTAGCCTCCCACTTGGGTACGAGGACCCCGAAAAGGCATGCGCATTTCGGATGCCCAGGACGCCCCTCCCGGCCCGTGGCCCAAAGGCTATACCCCACCGGCCTCGGTGACTATTTCCAGCTGCGCTTGGGTATGTCTTGCCATTTTAGGGAAGGCTTAGTACGGCCGTACCCTCACTTGGGCACACGAGGACCCTCGAAAGACTGTACCATTTCGGACGGCCGAGACCCTCGAAACCCCTGACCGCGGACCAAGGCTATAGCCCACGCCTCGGTGACTATTTGTGCGCTGCTGGGCATTCTTGCCATTTTAGGGCGGGCTTCGACCGTAGCCTCCCAGGCTGCGAGGACCCTCGAAAGACATGCCATTTTGACCAGGCCCCTAAACCCCTCCCTACCCCGGACCAAGGCTATAGCCCACCGGCCTCGGCGACTATTTCACCTTTGACTGGCAGCTGGGCATTTCTTGCCATTTAGGGCAGGCCACATTGTAGCCTCCCCAGGGAGCGAGATCATGAAAGACTCTGCCCATTTCCGACCAGGCCCGACGCCCCTCCCCCCCCCCAGGCCAAAGCCCACCGGCCTCGGCGACTATTTCACGCACTGCGCCGCTAGGCATTTCTTGCCATTTTAGGGCAGGCCTCTGACCGTAGCCTCCCACTAGGTACACGAGGACCCTCGAAAAGACTGTACCCATTTCGGACGCCCAGAGCCCCCGAACGCCCCTCCCCAACCCCCGTGGACCAAAGGCTATAGCCCACCGGCCTCGGTGACTATTTCACCAGCAGCGCGCTGGGCATGTTCTGCCATTTAGGGGCGGGCTTGTGACCTTAGCCTCCCACTGGGCACACGAGGACCCTCGAAGAGACTGTCGCCATTTCCGACGACCCGACCCACGGAAACACCCTCCCCACCCCCCGCGGACCAAACGCTATAGCCCACCGGCCTCGGTGACTATTTCAGCAGCTGCGCCGCAGGCATTTCTTGCCATTTTAGGCGGGGCTTGAGCGTAGCCTCCCCGCAGGCGGGCGAGGACCCTCGAAAAGGCGTACCCATTTTCGATGACGAGCCCCTAGCGACCCTCCCGACCTCCATGGAACAAAGGCTATAGCCACGGCCTCGGTGACTATTTCGCGGCGCTGCTGTGGCATTTTGCCATTTAGCGAGCCTCACCATAGTCTCCCAGGCACCACGAGGACCCTCGAAAAAGCATGTACCCATTTTGAGCGACCAGGCCAGAAACCCCGCCCCGACCCCAGACCAAAGGCTATAGCCCACGGCATCGGTGACTATTTCCCGCTGCGCGCGGGCATTTCTTACCATTTATGGCGGGCCTCGACCGTAGCCTCCACTTTGGGTACACGAGGACCTTGAAAAGGCTACCCATTTCGGACGACCAGAGGCCCCGAACTCCCTCCCCAACCCTCGCGGACCAAAGGCTATAGCCACCGGCCTCGGCGACTATTTCACGCTGCGCCCTGAGCATGTCTTGTCATTTTAGGGCGACTTCGTGACCGTAGCCTCCCCAGCTGGGCACCACGAGGACCCTCGAAAGTCTGTACCCATTTAGTGACGGGCCCCGAAACCCCACCCCATCGCCCGTGGACCAAAGGCTATACCCACCGGCCTCGGTGGACTATTTCCGCTTCTGCGCGGCCAGGCATTTCTTGTCATTTAGGCGAGGCCTCAGCCGTAGCCTCCCACAGGGCACGAAGACCCTCAAAGACTGTACCCATTTTCGGCGACGAGGCCCCTAAGCGACCCTCCCGACCTCCAGCGGACCAAGGCTATAGCCCACCGGCCTCGGTGATGACTATTTCACCTTTCGCTGCTTGGCATTTTTGCCATTTAGCGCCGAGCCTCTCACCGTAGTCTCCCACTTTGGGCTGCGAGGACCCTCGAAAAAGCATGCCCATTTCGGCGACCCGAGGCCCCAGAAACCCCCCCTGACCCCCGGAACCAAGGCTATAGCCCACCCGCCTCGGTGACTATTTCCCATGACGCTGCGCTTGGCATTTCTTACCATTTATGGCGGGCCTCTGACCGTAGCCTCCCAGCTGGGTACGAGGACCTTCGAAAAGGCTGTACCCATTTCGGACGCCCAGGCCCAGACTCCCCTCCCAGCCTCGCGGACCAAGGCTATAGCCCACCGGCCTCGGCTGACTATTTCACCTTGTTGCGCTTGGAGGCATATCTTGTCATTTTAAGGCGGGGCTTCGGCCGTAGCCTCCCCTGAGCACCACGAGACCCTCGAAAAGTCTGTACCCATTTCCGTGACACAGGCCCGAAACCCCACCCCATCCCCGTGGACCAAAGGCTATACCCACCGGCCTCGGTGACTATTTCCCGCCTTTGCTGCCGGCTGAGCATTTCTTATCATTTAGGCGGGCCTCGTAGTAGCCTCCATGAGGGCACCCGAAGACCCTCAGGCACCCATTTCCAACGCGCCTCCCCATCCCCAGCGGACGAGGCTATAGCCCAGCGGCCTCGGTGACTATTTCCCGCTGTTGCGCTTGAAGCATTTCTTGCCATTTTAGGGGCAGGCCTCGACCGTAGCCTCCCCTTTGGGCACGAGGACCCTCGAAAAGACTGTACCCATTTCGTGACCCGAGCCCTCCCCCTCCCACCCCAGCGGGACCAAGGCTATAGCCCGCCGGCCTCAGCGACTATTTCCGCAGCTGCGTGAAGCATTTCTTGCCATTTAAGGCGGGACCACAGCCGTAGCCTCCCAGAGCGAGGATCCTTGAAAGACTCTGCCATTTCGACAGCAGGCCCCGAGCGCCCCTCCCCGACCCCGGCGGGCCAAAGGCTATAGCCACCGGCCTCGGCGACTATTTCCATGTGCGCGGCTAGGCATTTCTTGCCATTTTAGGGCAGGCGCTCGTAGCCTCCCCTTTGGGCACACAAGGACCCTAAAAAGCTGTACCCATTTCGGCGCCCGAGCCCCTCCCCGACCCCAGCGGGCCAAGGCTATAGCCCACGGCCTCGGTGACTATTTCCCTTCGCTGCGCTGCTGGGCATGTCTTGTCATTTTAGGCGAGGCCTCGACCCGTAGCCTCCCCAGGGCTCACGAAGACCCTCGAAAACATGCCCATTTCGGCCCTCCGCCCCAGCGGACGAGGCTATAGCCCACCGGCCTCGGTGACTATTTCACTGCTGCGCCTGGGTATGTCTTGCCATTTTGGGGAAGGCTTCTGACCGTAACCTCCCAGGCACCTGCGAGACCCTCATGAAAAGACTGCCCATTTCCGACTACCATAGGCCTCCTAAACCCCCTCCCCGCCCCAGCGGACCAGGCTATAGCCACCTGCCTCGGTGACTATTTGTGTCCCTTCGCAGTATTGGCATTTCTTGCCATTTTAGGGCGGGGCCTCTGACCGTAGCCTCCCCTTGGGCACGAGGACCCTCGAAAAGACTGTACCCATTTTGGGCCGGGCCCCGACGCCCCTCCCAACTTCCCGGACCAGGCTATAGCCACCGGCCTCGGTGACTATTTCCTGACTGCGCAGCTGGGCATTCTCTTGCCATTTTAGAAATGGGGCCTCGACCGTAGCCTCCCAGACTGGGTACCGAGGACCCTTCGAAAGGGTGTACCCATTTTGGATGCCAGGCCCAAAACTACCCTCGCCCGGAGCCCAGACGAGGCTATAGCCCACCGGCCTCGATGACTATTTCCCTGTGACTGCGCCCGCGAGGGCATTTCTTGCCATTTTTAGGGCAGGCTCTGACCGTAGCCTCCACTGGGTACCACGAGGACCTGACTGTGCCATTTGGACGCCCGAGCCCCGAACTCCCTCCCGACCCTCGCGGACCAAAGGCTATAGCCCACGGCCTCGATGCTTAAGCTTCACGCTGTATTTGCATTTGGGCATGTCTTGCCATTTAGTTGAGGCCTGGGCCGTAGCCTCCCCGCAGGCACCGAGGGGACCCTAAAAGGCTGTACCCATTTCTGGCGACGAGCCCCGAAACGCCCTCCCAGCCCCGCGGACCAAAGGCTATACCCACGGCCTCGGTGACTATTTCCGTGACTGTATTTCGTGAGCATTTCTTTGCCATTTTAGGGAACGGGCCTCGGCCGTAGCCTCCCAGGCACGAGGACCCTCAAAAAGACTGTACCCATTTCTATGCCATGAGCCCCCAGCGGCCCCGCCAGGCTATAGCCCCGCAAGCCTCGGTGAATATTTCCAGCCTGCGGCCGCGAAGCATTTCTTGCCATTTTAGGCAGGCCTCACGACCGTAGCCTCCCAGCGGGCTGAGGACCCTTGAAAAAGTACCCATTTACGGCGAGCCCCGAACTCCCTCCCCAACCCCGTGACCAAGGCTATAGCCAGCGGCCTCGGCGACTATTTCACTGTGACTGCGCGCTGGGCATGTGGCATTTAAGGCAGGCTTGACCGTAAGCCTCGCTGGGGCACCACGAGGACCCTCGAAACTGTACCCATTTCCGACGAAGGCCCCTAAACCTCCCAAGCCCGCGGAACAAGGCTATAGCCACCGGCCTCGGTGACGCTATTTCCGTCTTTGCTTGTTGGGTATTTCTTGCCATTTAGGGCAGGACTCGACCGTAGCCTCACTTAGGTACCGAGGACCCTTGAAAAGGCATACCATTTTCGCGACGAGCCCAGGCCCCGACGCCCCCTCGGACCCAGCCTTTAGCCCACGGACCTCGGTGACTATTTCCTGTACTGCGCTGGGTATGTCTTCTGCCATTTAGGGGCAGGCCTCATTGCGTAACCTCCCAGTGGGTACCACGAGGACCTTGAAAGGCATACCCATTTCCGACGTGAGCCCACAAACTCCCTCCCAGCCGCCCGCGGACCAAAGGCTGTATTATGACCTCGGTGACTATTTCGCTTCGCAGCCCTGGGCATTCTTGCCATTTTGCGGGCGGCCAAATAGCTTCTGACCGTAGCCTCCAGCTGGGCACACGAGGACCCTCGAAAAAGCGTACCCGAGCCTCTTCGAGCCCTGCCCCTCCCCAGCGGACCAAAAGGCTATAGCCACCGGCCTCGATGACTATTTCTTCACAGCTTGACTGCGCCTTGTTCGCATTTAGGCGAGGCCTCGACCGTAACCTCCCAGGGCCAGGCACGAGGATCCTTGAAAAGACTCTACCCGATTTCCGACGCAGCGGCCCCAGCCCAGCGGGACCAAGGCTATAGCCCATGAAGACCTCGGCGACTATTTCACGCACTACGAGCATTTCTTGCCATTTTAAGGCGGGGCCTCGGCCTAACCTCCCAGCTAGGT